>JACCIC010000031.1:2142500-2157500 GCA_018907035.1 Sycobia sp. Sy_11
GTCGTCTTGTCGTCAAGGCGATCAAGAAAACCTGAAGACTTTTACTGTATAAAATGTATGGGCGAAAAAAATTTCAAGAAGGATAAACTTCAAGAGATAAATAATTTTTGATTATGTGAGAACGTATGTCATAGTACTGTTCGCCCTAGACCACAAGTCAATGTAACTCATTAATTGCTTTTGCGATACTACTCTATGGTTTTTTGAATTTTTCTTTTTCTTACTAAAACTCTTTTCTTTATGTGCTATAGCGTACTTTCTCAATAATTTATAAAGTTTTTTATTTTTTCTTGGGAATTCTCTGTAGTGAAGAAATACGTTTCATTGCATTATACATAGACGAGACGTAGAGGTAACCAAGAAACCAAGAAACGTCTTATCGCCAATGAGAAACGAGAGAAAAGATTTTTTTTTCATAATTAACCCAAGTAATTAAGACTGTTTAAACAATTATTCTTGATGTTGAACAATGACAAAATCAGCAAACGCGGTAAGCCAGTCGGTAATGACGCGAACTACTCGACGCGAATCCCATTCCTTGCTCTACAGCGGTGCGCGCCGCCCATTAGTGCGCGGCATTTCAGGAGCTTCCGCTGCTACGCCATTAGGTCTGCTCCCCCGCCCCCGCCCCTCGCCCAGTTCTCGCGTGGATCTCGAAAACTTGGTCAAGTTCGCCGGGGCGCTCATTATACCCGAGGGAGAAACTGGTCTATTGTCGTATACAGAAGTGTAATGCAGCATACGCGAGGAGTCGAGAGGGAGCGCGCGCGCGCGCGCGAGCAGTGAGAGCAGTGAGAGCCGCCGAATGATCGAGCCTAACGAGCCCAATAGAGAAAGCGACGTCATTTCTTGCTCATATAAGATATATATATATATATATATATATATATATATATATATATATATAGAGAGAGAGAGAGAGAGAGAGAGAGAGAGAGAGAGAGAGAGAGAGAGAGACAGGAAGGTCTCTTCAATCGAAGAATTGAGCGGACTTTTTTTCTTTCTCAAAAATCGTGTGGCGGAGGAAAAAAATGAGTTTGCAAACTTCTGTCCCGCTATAACGATGTCTTATTTACGAAAAGTATATATATATATATATATATATATATATATATATATATATATTTCTAGGACCATTGAGGCAAACCAAACGTCGAACTGAAAAGGAAAGCCTACTCGTTATAACTCATGGATTTGTTTAGGCTAAAGTGCACGCGTATTGGAAACTTAAATGAGGGGAGGGGGAGGGAGTGTGGTTTTGAAGTTGAAAAAATACAAACATTATATGCTGACGTCGATGACAATTCAAAGCGGCGCAAATACATAGAATGGGAAAGTCCGATCAAAGTCCAATTTAATTATTGAGTTGAATTGCAGACGAGCGTTAAAACGTCATAGGCCAGTCGTAAAACACCATTTGTTCACCGGAAGCGCTGAAAACTAATACTACAATTCTTTGACCTTGTCGACCATCATAACGAATTAATGCACGGTATTACTCGATCGAGCGAGTAACGCTTTTTACAATGTATTTACGAAAATTTCGTTTAACAATTATTGGATTATCGAGTGTTCGACAGTGTCAGGATTATCTGTCCCAAGGATGTTGCAGTCGTCTATCACTAAATCAGACGGGCTATCAAGCAAGTTTGGTCGCCGCTAAGCAAATCCACGGATGAACTCAGATCTTTGATGTGGAATCCGTTTGAATGGCTGATTTGAGTCGATCGAGAGAGTCCCTTGTATCAGTTATTTCGAAGCGTAGAGCCATTTATTTCTGGAAAATCGATCAATTGACATTGAAATTCGTTTATGTCGGCCACCTGATTGCTCAATTGTGTAGAGAAACCATTCGAACCGAACAATATTGATGGCTCGAAAGTTACAAGCCAGGATGGCTTAGCGAAGACATAGCTGTAGTTATATGAGAAAAACGACCGACTAGAGATTAGGTCAATAGGTGAAAGATAGTAGCATTCGTCACAAAAATAGCTCAACTCAAAAGGCCTATGCGAGAGAAGTGCGAATATTGTAAAAAGCAGGAACGAGCTAGAGAGTCAGATAGATAGATAGACAGATAGATAGGTAGATAGAACATTTTATTTATGTACATTATGTTGTACAAAAAACATTTGATGCATTATATCGTATAATTTAAATTAATAATATTACTTGCTAGAAATTAAAACTTAAAACTGCTACATCGTACAATTACGCTTAAGAATTACTGATAATCGTTGGACTTTATATTATGCTTAAGAACGCTCGAATTTTTACGTAATATTTAATATTTGAACTTGCTGATTTTTACATAGTCGACAATTAGAATATTATTACAATAGTGTGTAATTAAATATATATTAAAACATATCGTAGATAGAAAGTAAGTATGAATGTCACGGAGTACTATTCTTCCCTTCCTCCAGCCCACATCTCAAAACGTATCTACTCAATATTAAAGGATGTATAAAGTAGAGCTTGAACGTAAAAGTAGTTACTGATGGAAGATTTCGAATTGAGGGAGAAAGAGAAATCCAAACACAAGAACCGGAGAGAACAAAAGACCTATAGTAGTTAATGTGGAGAACGTATGATTAAGTAACAGTAATAAAAATTATTTAAAAAATACCGTGTCCTTTCTTATCTAAGTAATTTGAAAATAAAGCTCGCTTGAAAATAGAGAATTCGCTTTTTAACAGAAGGTCACCTCAGTTTACGCCTATAAGGAGAAATATGTTCACGTTTTTTTCAGACCATATAAATGTATCGTATTTCATGGCTCATTACTCCTTGATGTATTGGCGCTTGTTCCTGAAAGATGTTTGCGATGGCAAGGTAACGATGATTCATCACTGGAAAAAAGGAGCATTTTTATAAGGTGGATCCTTATATTGTTGGATCCTTGAAGAATGATCAGTGCTTTACCTCGAACAATTTTTGTCTAAACATTATATCGAATTAGCAGGCATGCCTTTATCGTTCGTTTGATTATTCCAAGTGACTGTTGCGTCCAATAAGACTAACAGGCTTTTAACAAATGGCTGTGCAAGAGAAAGAGAGAGAGAAGAGAGAGAGAGAGAGAGAGAGAGAGAGAGAGAGAGACAGAAAGGGAGAGACTGAGGGGCGAGGGAAGTAGAATAGAAAGACACGGGCTTTGGGAAGGAGAGAATCGAATACACAAAGCTCGCGCCTATATCTCCCTGCCGCTTTGATAATAGGAATTCGCGGCTCGACGGCAGCAACGGCGCGATTCCTTTTTCTTCACCCCCTTCCCACCGCGGCATCGAGCGAGCCCACGGCTAAAAAGCAAAAGCCCCCGGCGCGTAATTCAGGCATTTAGGTAAAGTACTTGGAAATGAGCGGCTCTTTCGCATACTTCGCTGTAGAGGAATATCTTCCATGACCCCCCCTCTTCCCACCCCCTCGCCACTTCGACCGCCTCTCTTCCTAGCGTCCTCCTCCTCCTCCTCCTTCTTCCTACTCCCCCGTATTTCTCTCGGGGCATTGTGCATTCAAGTCCTAGTCTCGCGTGGCCGAGCGCGTTCGCTCTTCCTTCTCGCATATATATATATATATATATATATATATATATATATATATATATATACAGCCCTTTCTCCCCTTTGATTTGCAACGCTCGCGGTGGCTCCATCGCGCCGGGAATGCGTATTTTTGCGGACCTCGGCGCTTACCGACGCGCGTACATTCAATGCGCATTACGGGCGAACGTAGACGGGGCAGGGGGAGATCGAGGGAGAGGGAGCGCGGCGCGAGTCCGAGGGAAGGCCGGTATGCGAATTACCGCAAAGTATATATATATATATATATATATATATATATATATATATATACGTGACATCGATTAGTCGGCGCTGAGCTCGCGCGCGTCCCTCGTTCCTTCGCTTTTCGGAGTCGGGAGAGGGGAATGGGGGGTCCCGGGATGCGCGCGAACCGGCACACCGGCGATGAACTAACGAGCTCGCCATCCACTCCTTCTCCCCCCCCCCCCAACCTCACTCTGACCCTCTCGTGCAACGAGCGCGCGACGCCGAAGTGCCCGCGAGTTATACGCCGCGTGGCGAAGCGTTGAGCTGGAGGGGGGGGGGGGTTCGCTATTTAAGGTTCGCGATTGGACGCCGGGATAACGTGGATCATCAATACATTCGTATGAAGTCGGTCGATTATTCTCCCGTCCCCCCCCCCTCCAGAAAACATATTGATCATCCACACACGGTGCGCGGCGTATCATCGACGGGGAGTAACGAAATCGCGCAGTCTTCACGCGTTACGAATGAACCAACGAAGCGGGGTAGGATGCCGCGGTCCTCGCGATTTTTCGTCCATATCGGTACGTCATGTTTTCAGGTGGGGGTGGGGGATGGGGTCATAATCCGTTTCGCTTTCCCGCGTCTACGGGCCCATTTTCACGCGGGACTGAAAATTATTACCGATCGAAACGGGGCAGAGGGGGAGGGCTTCTCGCTCATCATTCGACACGAGCGTATCGTCAGCTGAAATTTATCGAAAAAGCCATGCCAGTCGAAATTGACGTTTAACTGGGCTGGACACAGCGTCATTGCATACGTAAAATGAAAAAAAAAAAAAAAAAAACAAAAAACGATATTTACCCGGAGACTTGCTCGAAGTTAATTTATCATTGCGGCAGAGCCCGTGTAAAAAATTTCAGCGAAAGCGAAGCATTATTACTTTCGCTTCTCGCGTGCAGCGTGCATCGATTGCTTTCTGAAAAATTACTATTCCGCAAAATTGACGCGTTCGACTGCAGAAAAATCTTATTCTTCGGCTAATATTGCCGGATTTCGTCCGTTTAGAACGAGCCCACCGCGAGTCCTGCTCCAAAGCTGGAAAACAATATTTTCTTACGCTCTCACCGAGATACGTTCATGTCTCTGCGACTTTTTGCCATTTTCATATTATTAGATTGAAAATGAAACGTTCGCAAAAGGACGAAGTATATATACTTTTTTACGCTTCTTTTTAAAATCTGCAATTACAGTTAGCAGTTTGACTATTCATTCCAAGCGCGCGCAGAAATTACAAACGAGTCAAAAGACTTTTGAATAATATTAATGTATTATTCAAAAGTGTATATATATATATATATATATATATATATATATATATATATCGTTCTACATTCCCTACAGTTGATCTACTGAAGTAGAGGTGAATCAAATATCCAGCGAAGCTTCTTGAAACTGCCAGACAAGTCTTCAGATTATAATTAACTTTGATGTAACTCGGCGGGGGGTGTGGGAGAGGGGAGGGAGAGCGGAGGAAGAGCGGAGGCTCGGCTCTCCGAGATGGCGAGGATTGTAACGAAACTTTAGGAAACGTTCTCTATGGCATCCAAATATGAAACTTAACGTATTATATACATACATACATATATATACATATATAACTTTTGTGCCCGAATTCACAACGAGATCCGACGTTTAAGCGGAAGCCAAGGATACTTCTTCTTTTAGAAATATCGTAATCGTTTGCAAAAATCGGTATGAAGATACGCGGCGCCTTGAATCGTCAAACCCCTTTATCGACTATACGAAATTTCGAATGGCACCGAAAGGACAAAAAAACATAATCGATGCGCGTCAACTGGCGCCTGCGTAAACTAAAAAGGAAAAATGTATAAAAACAAAAAAAGTACCAATATAAAAAAAAAAAAATCCATTCGTCGCAAACCGAACTTATATGCGGCCGCAGCGATCTGGAAAATCCAGCCCCTACCGCACGATCGGCGAACGCCTGTTTCGCTGGAATTACAATCAATATAAACGCGCCGTTTACGGATGCCGTAAGGGTGCGCCTGGGGGTTTAGTCTTTTTACCATCGTCCCCGCCACCCCCCGCCCCCGCCCCCGTTGCCGACATGTATATATATATATATATATATATATATATATATATATATATATGAAGTATGGGATTTTACGCGCGGGCAATCTCGCGCAACACGCGTCTATAAATAATTATACGTTCCGCGGGGGTTATGGGATTTTTTAGACCTCTCCCTGTTTCTGCCTCGGCACCTGCTGATGTCTATATCCCTCTGTCGTCCGGCAAGCAGGGACGTTACACCGTGGCGAGGAAAATTTTGCGATACGTGTACGCTTTCGGCGAGATCTACGCTCGCCAAGTCGGTTCGGATAGAATGCGATGCAACGCGTTCTTGTAAATATATATATATATATATATATATATATATATATATTCTTTGATTTCAAGGTTCAAATTTATATATAAATACGCCCGTGACGCTGCCGCAGCGGGGCCACGCTGGAAAAAATCAGCGCCACGAAATTGTCGGAGCACGCGCGTTCGAATTTATATCTTTCCTATATATGGAGGATATTATATGTATATGTATATGTATATATATATATATATATATATATATATATATATACAAAAGCCAACTACCGCATGGTATATACAAAACCGCGAAGCTACCTAACTGTTTCGGTGGCGCGGTATAACAGCTTTTGGATTCGCGCGCGAAAGACAATGGCGCGATTATTTATTCGAATGCGTGATCGTTGCCTATTATTTTTTTTTTTTTCCTGTACTGATAGAAGTCGCAGCGGCGCGCGACTCTTATAAGACGTTCCGTCGCCGCCAGCGTGAAGGAAAAGTCGGGGGGGGGGGAGAGACATTCGCGACGAAACGAGAAACTGTAAATATATTTATAAACTTGGGTATTGTCCGTACGCGGGTGAATCGAGCGCGCGATATTCGTCGGAAAGTTTCGTACGACGAAGTTTATCTGCAACGATGGGATATTTTGGCGAAAGTTTTCGGTGGATAAAAAGGAAAGAAAGGCGTAAAATGTATTAAATTAGTTATAGTCGGATGTTTGTGGTCTTCGTCGTACGAAGCATAAGCTTAACAGTGTACGTGAGGACCAGGGCCGAAGTAATTGGCGAAGATTTATTTATTAAATTATTTGAATCGAAACGCGTCATATATATATATGTATGTATATATATGCTATATTTAAGAAACAGTGATATTATTTGGTGCATTGCGAAAATAAAAGAAAAAATATTCATAAAAGCAAAATCAACGAAATTAACGGTTTCTATAAAAAGTGAAATTTAAAATACAATAAGAAAGCGCCTCTCTTTTATCTGTCCCTCTCACGTTCGTATTTTTATATTTATAGCAATTATATCTTTTATTCGCTCAATTTCTTACCGTTGACATACGATAATAGAACGTTCATCGCTAAATTCAAATCCTCTTAGAAAATATTTTCCGAATTGGCAAGTAAAAATTTTGTTTTTTTCGAAAAATATAAATCTAATAATACGTTTGAAAATTATTCGGTTTAATCTGTTGTTAATTTTTTGTCATTTTATTTATAAAATAGTATCTGGAAAGATTATCAAGTATATAGTCGATAAAATATTGGAATAAAAAATACTTATAATTTTTTTTATGAATAAATAATGTCCTGCATTAGAGCAGAAAAGAAACAAACTATTATAATATTGTATTGGATATTGTATAGTATATTCAATTGAACTTAAATGACAATTATATGTATATATAAATTTTCCTTCTATTAGACTGACGTATAAAATTTTGAATACGATCGAGAACAAATCTCAACAAAGTGCCCAACTCTTTTGTCAAAATTTGCTCTTTTTATTATGCACAGAACAAATTTTTGAACACTGCATACAGACACACGCATACACATATACATATATATATATATATATATATATATATATATATATATATATATATATAGATATCTTTTCTTTACATGCAGCGCCCATTATTATACGCTCGACGCGCAAACCCTCGTCATCGTCTCGTATACCGAGCAAAGTGTTCATTAAAGCGTCATACGTTATATATATATATATATATATATATATATATATATATATATATATATACATACATACATACATACATACATACATACTTACTGGGGTCAGCCTAACGAACACCCCCAACGTTAATGTGGACTATGCCTTATATATATATATAGTGCTCTGCAAGAGAAGAGCACTCGGCCACACCGCGGAACAAGTGCACGGGAGCAAGTTTGCCTAATCGATACTTAAGCTGGCTCCTCCCACCCTCTCTCCTTCTCCTCCTTCCTCTCTCTCTCTCTCTCTCTATCTCTCTAACGTGAGAGGCGTGTGAGCTGATTAAGAGGAGCGGGCTACGGTGCTAGTTGAAGATGGGGCAGGTTGTGGAGCTTCCGAGCGTGAATCTCGCGTGCGTCCGTCCGCGTGTCTGACTCGGACGTCCGGGGAGTTTAATACGGATAGCAGAGACGAACTATACATATATATATATACACAGCAGACCTGAGCTTTATACCCGTAGTATATTAAGCGAGGTAGTAAGGTATATATAATTCCTTTTGAAGCCGCGGACTGAGGTTCGTACCACAGCTGCCGGCCGTTCGATCCGTCCACGATTATCGTGGCGCGACTCGAAATCTTGGTTTGAGGAACAGATTTATTGAAGACTCGAAGTAAGAAAAAAGTTTGTACAGGCTTGGTAGTGTTCTAATATATATATATATAGCGACGAATCGCTCTATTTACAGCAGTACAATCGTTAAATCGGCCTTTCTTAATTTTTGATATTATTAATCATTTAAAAAATCAGTAAAGAATACGTTGAAACGTCGACGCAATTTAGTTATGAAGAAAATTATATATTAAAATTATTTTCTTTGTACACATTTCACTCAAAAATTGTGAAATTTCAATAGTTATACGAGCAAATGAATAAACATATGAATGATATTTAAGCTCTATTTCGCAACATGCTTAATTAGCCTAATCCTATCGGTTTTATATGTCTTCAATCGGAAAATCATTCGAATTACTGGAAATCCCGGTGTTTAAAGAGAATGATCATCAAAAAAGAAAAAAGAAAAAATCCCTATATCTTTACTCTATGAGTCAGTAGGTAGTAAATATATTTTTTACTTCCATTCCATATATTTTTTAATATCTGTGCATAAATTTCAGACTTACTTATATAGTTCGAAACTATCTTCTTAAAGTGAGTAATAAATTTTTTTTATCAAGGTTCAAGTAAACGTGAAAAATCATAAAACGTTAATATATTAATATATATATATATATATATATATATATATATATATATATTTATTTATTTATTTATTTATTATTTATATATATAATTTTATAAGTCCTGTGTAACCTGTATAGCATAGTGACTTTTAATAAATGTACAGAATAATATCTAAACTAAAATATATTGATAATACAGTACATAATTTAGATCGCAAAACATTCAGAGATAATTTCATCCAATAAAAAAAAAATTATCGTTCCCGCTTCTTGATTAACTTATATACGATTCTATCGAAGTTCTAAAGATCGAGTTTTATCTGCCCCTAGCCGTCCGACTCTAGTCAGCAGTAAAATTATCTTTATCATATTCGAAGTGCACGGTTTAAAATACATCCACGCCGAGAAACTTCTCGACTTCGGTCGCCTCGTTCCAAAAAACTTCGCCCAACTCGAAAACCGCCACATACTTTTCCCAACTTGCGCAGAGCGCGCGCGTTTTCAGGAACGCCGCGACCTCGTCGCCACACACACACACACACACACACACACGTGCCGAGTGAAGTCGACCGATCCAGCCGCCTTTATCGTCGACATTTCGAACGTTAAGTCGCGCGATAGCGGGCGCAGTTTTCGACCCCCCCTCCCCCTCCGCCCAGAGCGCCGTCCCTGAAAAATTTTTCGGAGCACAGCGACGATCTGCCGATCGACCCGGCCATTTGTCGCCCTTCGACCAAAAGTCGGTCGCGCGCGAACTAACTCCGACGTCGATTGTTCGCTGCCTTTTTTTTTTTTTTTTTTTTTTTTCTTCTTTTTGTTTCGTCCAACAAATTTGACTGTATACACGAGATGCGCTCGCGCGGAAACGGCGCAATTTCGGCTCGTTTCGTATGTACGCCCGTATATACATTTATATGTGTAGCGCACGCGTACGCGCGGAATTTCGCGAAAAATTCGAATTCGAATAATGAAAAACGAAGGATAAAAGCAAAAAACAAAAAAAAAAGAAAAATACGAAACAAAGCCAGGGCGTAAAGGAAGAGAAGGGCATACTGTGGAGCGTACGGAAGCGTGAACGCTGACGGGGGCTGTGGAAGGCGCGATGGGGGGGGGGAGGAGATGGGGTGAATTTTCCACGCCACGCGAACTATCGGCGAATT
This sequence comes from Sycobia sp. Sy_11, assembly GCA_018907035.1. Lineage (NCBI taxonomy): Eukaryota > Metazoa > Arthropoda > Insecta > Hymenoptera > Epichrysomallidae > Sycobia > Sycobia sp. Sy_11. The sequence continues at coordinate 2,152,755 of JACCIC010000031.1, forward strand.
CGTCCCGACTGCAGCCGTCGTCGACGCTCCATCATTGCGCGCGCGCGCGCGCCTCGGCCTCTCCCTCTCTCTCCCCTTTTTTAGCTTCGAGCGCGTGGTCGTTGACAATCCACCCGAGCCCGCCGCTCGCCCGCCGCCAATTCTCCCGTCGCGAATTCAGAATGAATTTATCATGCTCGACTCGACGGATGACGGCACGCGGTGTTGCGCGTCGACGCGGACTTTTTGCACTGATCGACGGGCGCCCCGCGAATCGTTCTGCATATATACATATATACACGCACGGACGAAACCATTATTTTGCCTCCTTCTTTCTCGACATTTATTTATAAATACAATATTCAAAGTGAAAATTCCGGCGCGTTCGCGCGTTAATTATTGCTGGCCGAACGGCGACGGTGGCAGCGGTGACCGGGTCGGGAGGGGGAGGGGGGGCGAGATCTTTTTGTATATATTTCAGGCGCGCTTTTTGCGGCCGCTACGCGTGCGCCGCGTCGCACGTGATTATTATGCATTCGTTTTACGAGACGTCCCCCCGTCCGCCAAAAATTCAAAGGATTCGATTTCCGAGGCATATATAATGATGTTTGGCCAAACTTTTTGTTTTCCATCGGCCGAGCGTTGATTGCGCAAATCAATCAGTGTGCCTTTATATATATATATATATATATATATATATATATATATATATATATCCACATGCACAAGCACGCGTTATATTCCAACGCAAATTATGCACACGAGGCATGAATTTATGAATCCATAATTCAGTATATGGTATTAATATTAAGAGAAAATATATAAATATTTACATTGTGTTACACATAGGCATATGCAGGGCATTTTTTTACCAGATAAAACAATAATAATAATCATACCAATAATAATAATAATAATAATAATAATAATAATAATAATAATAATAATAATAATAATAACAAAATATCTTCATATGGTAATAAATTATTCCGTTTACGCGAATTTAAAAGATAGATTTATTAAAAATACTATGAACTGATCGAATCAATGATTTGCAGCATGATGCATTACTTAACTGTTTAGCTAAGTTCATCTTTTTTCATATATCTTTTTCAGCGTTTCACGATAGTACAATTTTCTAATTAATTAATTCGTTCTTTCCGTTTTTGAAATTTTATAATTAAAATCTTTATATAAGACAAAAATATAAAAATCTATGAATTCAATTAATAATTTTATATATATATATATATATATATATATATATATATATATATATATACATATTTCAACAAAAGTCATTTTAAACGTATGGAAATTTTCCTTCCATTCAATTATAAACAACGAAAATCTCAATACGATTCAGGACTGTATTAACAATGTGATATTTATTTTTATTGATTCGCCATAAAATGCATTCAAACCCGTTCTTATATATTTTCGAGTGTTTATATATATATCATTGAATATTTAAATGAAATCCCGACTTTATCCCCATACGAATTTGATTGATCGTAACCGCGGCTTTGTTAATTTTGTATAATATTTCGCGGCGGGAGGGAGGAGGGTTGTATTTCAGGTGGAATAAATACACGAGCGTTGCCTGCATTAGTGATTATATATATATATATATATATATATATATATATATATATATATATATATATATATATATATAATGAAATATAGAAACGCAAAGAGAGAGAAATATGGTATATAATACAGGGCACTCTCACGCTACTTACGCTATCTGGTCGATTGTTCCTCATAGTTTATATTTTGAGATAGTTTTTTATGGCGAAGATTTTATTGCCTCCCGAAATTCATCGGGCATCGTAAGATACTAATCAGTGCCAGCTACTGGACGTAATTTTGACACTGTCGGCGGCACTTACGTCACGTGCCGTTCGAGTCGGATCTTAACGTTCGCCAGCCACTGAGTTGATAAATCGGCAGTCGAAAGACGTTCGAATAGCGGGGGACAGATCCGAAGGGGGAAAAGAAATAGCGTCTAAACGCGCGAATCCTTGGTGACGCGCTAATTGAAATCGATATACGTCATTGAACATGCATACCGTTCTGCTCGTTCGTCCAGCACGCAGGAAGATATTTTCGTGGCGTTATATACGTGTGCTTATACTTCAATTTTGCTATATGAATATCCGATTCTGTATTGGAATTCAAGACTAATAATAAGGTGATAAACGTACGAGAAAAAGTTCAAAGACATGATCAATGAGACCTGAGACGTCCAAGATAGTTTCTTTTCGGAAGATTCTAATAATTTGTGATTGTAATCATTTTGGGCTCACCCATATATATATATATATATATATATATATATATATATATATATATATATATATATATATATAGCTATACCAGATTCCTGGAAATTCATTACTGAATTAGATACTTAAATATAAATCCAATATTTCCTTCTCAATACCAAGATAATATATCCATTTCTAAAAAAGAAAATTGATCTTTTCTAATGCTTTCATATGCCAAGAGAATATTTTTACCGTATCGCGCGTTCGTCTCCATATTAGTATTAAATCCGGACGATGCACTGAGCGGGTGCGCTTGCGCCACTCGCGTCGCGGGCCGCCCTCGGCTCGAACAGCAATCGAGCGGCGATACGCTGCTTAATGCGAAAAAAGAAGAAGAAAAAAAACCGCCCGGTGATCCAGCGGTGTCATCGTCCGCTTGCGCGGCGAACGCTCGCTGCTTTACGGATTCGACGCCTATGATACAGAGGACCGATCGTCCGATCCGCAGTGCGAAAGGCCGACGAATTTCGGCGCAAGACGGAGATGTGGGGAAATTCGGGGCGGCCCGGTCAGAGAGTCTTCGGCCGACGACGGGGAACGTTATATTACGCCCTACTTTAAGAAAGAAAGAGGAGAGTGAGCGAGAGAGAGAGAGAGAGTAAGAGAGGAAAAAATAATAATGCACAATTAATGCCGGCTGGGCTCTCATATCGGCATAAAAAATTAACGATTTATTTGACTTTGAAGGAGTTTCAGCAAAGTATATGAATAATGTATCAAACGGCATTCGGAATGTGGCGCACGGAATTTCGTCTAATTTTATACTATTTCAGCTTAATTAAAAATAAACAAAGAGAATTTTTTAATGCTAATATATATATATATATATATATATATATATATATATATACACATACTTTTATACGTTATCTCTATTGAAAGACGTATAATTCGAGCGCTGCCTTTACCTTCATTACAAACGACGTGTATAGATACACATTCATATATACACGCACATTATACACAAATTGGTTCACATACACGGTGTTATTTGACTTTTCGTAAAGCTGCCCTTGACTGTATAATCCTCGAGAAGGCTTTCAAAAGAAAAAAAAAAGAATAGCGAAAAATAGAAAAAAAGAAAGAAAAGGCCAACGTAACTCCGGACATCGCCTCGCCCCGCCTATCCTCTATACGGCTTTTCGAGCCGTGCACTTTCAGCAAAGAGCCCCGCTTACTCCGAAGAAAAGCTCGCATATATACACATAAGTGTATATACATACACACACGCACATATATATATATATATATACATATAAGCTCGTCCCGCTTCCGAGCCAATTACCAAATTGGCTATCAGGAAAGCAGGCTCGATCGATATAAATATCGCGTGGGTTTCTCTTTTTTTCCACCTCCCCCTAAACGTTATATCTACGCCGGACGTTACGTAAGGCAATCTTATATATAACTCCCCCACCCCCATCCCCGACCCGACCCCGACCTCACCGGGCATCCTCCATCGCTCTGCCGCGGAGTTTGTATATTACGCATATACCGTGCACACTTCGCGCTCGCGCCCGTCCGAGCGGTGCGGGCATCGGCCATGCTGCAAAAATGTGGAAAAGACTCGGGCCGGCTCGGGCGAGCTTTCGCGTACTTCGCCAAGTCCCCCCCTCTCGCGGAAGCGAACGAACGAACGTAGAAACGAATCGGACGAATCCGCTGGATGCGTCGTCCCCTCCCCTCGCCCCTCCACTCGTTCGCTTTATACACACCGTGGAACTTTTCATTAGGGAAGTTGGTATAAAGTAAAGCGTCCTTTGGGCGCTACCACTGGCAGTATAGGGGAAGAGTCTTTGCTTTTCCGCTTGCCCTCTGAGAGAGAGAGAGAGAGAGAGAGAGAGAAGAGAGTGAGAAGGGGCTGGGTTAGTCTCATTCCGCCAAAGGAAATCACTAATTTACATTAGCCCCGTCGGAGTTCTGAGCGGGCTCGGATCTTGGAAAATTCTCGCTCATATATATATACGATATATATATATATATATATATATATATATATATATATATAATATATATAATATATATTGCCCCCGTCGCTCAATCGGTGATCTATATATATATATATATATATATATATATATATATATATATATATATGTATCAGCATCCAGAGTTCGTTTCCCAAGTTTATGAAAGAGTTTGCTCACGGCTTTGTAACGTCCTTCCTACATCTGTTATACGTACTCACCTTTATATATATATATCTACACGTATACATGCAAAACGCATCGCTGTACATACGCGATCGGCGTGCGTTCCACGAGGTCGGACTCCGAGTCATGCCAATAATGCAGAGAGGTATAAAATGCCGGAACTGTTACCTTCAGACCCAGTTGTATTTCGGGAAAAAGTTGAACACTCAGGCAAAATACGTTGCTGCTTTTTTCCTCCCCTCCTTTATATATATATATATATATATATATATATATATATA
>JACCIC010000031.1:2170000-2252500 GCA_018907035.1 Sycobia sp. Sy_11
CGTGCACACTCTTACGGCTTTATAAAAGCTATGTACGTTATTTAAACGACTACGCGAGTTTCATATATTTTCCACATAAGAAAAGAGAAATTGAAAAAATTGATGAAGTACAGCTGGTGCCATAAGACTTGCTCTAGGCTATCGACGGAGCACTCCCAAAAACATTCTCCTGTCAGAAACAAAGTTAACGTACGTACCTAGAAGAAAGATGCCAAGCCTTGTGCCTCAAGTATTTAGCTCGAATGGGTCAAACTCAAATCTTCCTATTCATATGACTATAGATAACATCTGCAAAAGAAGATTAACAGCTTACAAATCAACGATCACTACGACTTATATAGTACAAACTACGAAACTCTCCTAACTACTATTGAACACAACACTGAACTTGGTAATCATCTAACAATTGTTGATAATCCAAATTTATTAGTTAAGGAGTTTTTAAGTACAAAAAATGCAGTTGCAATAGTTGCAGATGGAAATAAGATAGCAGAGGCTAAATCTGTTGGTGCCGCTGTAATTTCCATCGTCTTAAATATCAGAACGTCTTCTAGCATTATAATCGCTGCGTCTCTGCATTTACTGCTGAGAGTATAGCCATAGATGAAGCATTAGATGCATCATATAAAAAATAAAATAATAAACTTCTCAAAAAATAACCAAACTAATAGTAGAATATAGTTCTTTCGGATCCCCGCGCATACAGGGATAATGGGTAACGACACTGCCGATCGATATGTTAAATAAGCGACAAGGAATGTGCATAATGAAAATTTTCACGTACATTTCACAGATTTACAGAGATCGTTCATGGCTAATGTAAAGACAAATGCAATACAAAAAATTACTGAAGTAGGAAAATCGATAGGAAAGGAATATTTCAAATATTTTTATAGGGAAGGATCCAGGCCGTCGTTTTATGGACTTAATCCCAAAAGAGAAGTTATAGTGATGATAAATACTTGTAGAGTAAATCACTACGACCTCACGGCATCCCGGCTCGAATGACTATTATTCAAAGTGCTCAATGCTCCTACAGTAATGAATTTCAAGATTTAGACCACATTGTTTGACAGTGCAAATTTTACGAAGAACCTAGAAGAAAACTACTTAATGAACTAAGAAAGCATTATTATTTATTACCATACAAAATTGCGTGTTCTCTCATAAATTCTCAATAATTTTTTTATTAAATGTCAACTAGAGATATAGAAAATCTTTTAAATTATATAATCAACCTGTTCATTAAAAAAACAAAAGAAAAAAAGTGTATTGATGAATTAAAAATATCTTGACCAAAAATATTAATATTTGTATATAGCTTAAAAATCTCATCATGATATTGAAAAAGCTTAAATAAAAAAATTAAAAAATGCCCTTCAGATACACATTAAATGGCTGCCGAGAGCGAAATAATTTCGTAAAACAGTGCGTATCGGTAAAAAAGTTAATTCACAGCTCACAACTATATGTCTAAGCTATTTTAAATGTTCTTCTCTCGACTAGTTGCGCTGAAAACTTTCCAGCAATGACAAATATAGCAGTAAATGAAAGAGACGGTTAATTAAAATTTTCCATATTAAATTTTACATACGTAACAAAAATATTTACCGATAATATTCATTAAATACACTTTTTACCCAATCGGTATATAAGAGAGCGGATAGCGGTAGCCCCTTAAAACGAAACTGAAGAAATTCTTGAATTTCACAAATTAATATTTTTAGTTTGAAGTATTTAAGTGAATATTTATTGAATTTTTGCAAATTCAATATTTGTTTAAATTTACAACATTTTTCTTGTATATACGTTAAGATGTCGAATGTATTAGATGAATATTTTCGCATAATCATTGTTCTGGCAATGCGAATAAAATTTTATCTTACACTCACATCCGTTAATTAATTAAAAATGGACTATAAATAAAAACTTTACGATACCTCGAACGAAGTCATCGAACGTGATGTAAATTTATTTTTGTCGAAGAAACATTTCTCATCTTACGCGAAGCCGATTTCTCGTCGACTAATTAGCAATTAAAAATTTATAAATAATATATATATATATATATATATATATATATATATATATATATATAAATGCAGGATATACTACGTAACGTGAAAATTTTTACATACATTGGAAAAAATTTGCCTCTAGCCTACAACGCCGATGGCTCGAAAGTGTAAAATAATGTAAGCGGACATTTCAATTTCTCGTCGCCGTATCCGAGAAAATTGTATAATATATACGATTCTTATCGCCGTTATCATTATTGCGCTATTATTTGCCCCGGCCCGGCCAGCACCGTTATTTCTTTATTGCCCCAATGCTCCGCGTACGTACACATACACGCGCTCACATAAAAGCGCGTCTCGGGAGAGAGAGAGAGAGAGAGAGAGAGAGATAGTGAGAGGTACAGATATCCGCTCATTTTCACCTTCTGTTCCCTCGTGCACGGTTCCGATGTCCCTCGCGTCGCGCGACCGAGAGCAAGCATTTTGATTTGCTCACACGCGTATATATATATATATATATATATATATATATATATATATATATATATATACGCGTAACATTTAATCCCATATAGCCTTATCAGCTGCGGCGCGCGAGGAACAGGAGGAGGAGGAAAAGGAGGCGTATAAAACTTTATGGTGGTTAAATGTCTTTTACAGCCTCGCACATGGCCGTGATTTCTTTAAAAATAAAAAAAAAAAAAAAAAACAACAAAAAAAAGCAGAAAGAAAAAGAAAATTATTATTTCACGGAATGTGCGCGTATACACACGCGAGGTTTATATCTGTAGGGAATCCCGACGCATCTGCAAATATATAAACGTGCGCATATTATCCAGGAATAAAAGGACGTCTTATATTATTATCTTTTTTTTACTCGTACTTTTATTTGGATCTCTTATGCTTCTCATGATGTTCCATTTATTGATAAATTTATTAGCACTACGAAGAATATTATACGTAACGATAATGGAACATGTACATAATTGTATTACTTTTCCTATATATACAATAGTTATACATTATAACATTATTGTATAATTGTACATTTTATAAAGGTAATGTTATTAATGAAACAACATTGTCAAAGTTTTTTAATTATAAAATAAGTTTTTCGTTTGACAAAAAATAGTTTTATCCAAATTAAATACTTTTGCTAATGTCATCATCTCTTTCGTAAGAATCATAAATATTTCTTTCTAAACTAACGAAAATTATAAAAAGTTATTCTGTTTTCCTTTCTCTCATTTGCTAATGTTGTTTTCTTTGTGTATTTTTGTTTTAATTTTACGTGACGTATGCTCCCAAACCGGAGCAACTTGATATTTATGTATACGTAGATAAAGTAGGATAATTTCACAGAAAATTTGGTTTTCTTATAGGATGATTGTTAAAGTTTCACAAAGCCCATTCATCATTCTGTAGATCGCCATTTACAAATTGAAAAAGACAAAATATCAAAAATCATATTCCTTTATCACTGATCCACAAAAAAAAACCACAATTAACATTTATCACCTAGAATAACGATAAGCTTAGAATACTCGACGCAAAGTTGAAGACTTTCAACTCTTCGAGCGCTTCCCGTGAACTTTCAAGGCGAAGGGGAGGGGAATTTTCCGAACTTTCCTCCTTCCTCCTCAGCTGTTGGGTCATTTTTTCATATTTTTCTCTCAACCTCCTCCCCCGTGCGCATATTCGCCGAATGCGCACTCGCGACTAACAAGGGATGAGTCTACGCACCCCGAATGAATGCAGCGCGGTTTTTCTTTTACTTTAAGATACCTATACACATACCTATATATATATATATGAAAGCCGCATTCGTGTCGCCGTCGGCAATTAAATTACGTACTCGAAATTTATATATATATATATATATATATATATATATATATATATATATATATATATATACAGACATGCACGATGGGGCCGAAAAAAGAAGCGTCGCAGTGCTGGGCGGGGGGCGAGGGGGGGGGGGGGAGGCGGACACTTTAAGAGGCCCGTCAGCGTAAATTAAACGAGTCTCGCGGCGACGAGGCCGCGCCGTCGGTAGGACACGCGCGCGGTCGGGCGTTCCGCGCATTGCGAATAATATATTATACGGGCCGCGCGCGCCCCGCCGCATCGGAACGCATTAATACGCGCGCGTATATTTTTCAATCGGAGGCGCGCGCGCGCGCGTAATCTCGCGTTAAGAAAGTTTTTAGCTGCGCATCGCGGGCCGCCCTGCGTCGCGCTCCGCCCGCCAAAAGAAGCGCGAAGAGAGACCCGCCGGCAGAGGAGACTTCCTAAATTAAGACGCCGGTTATGAATGTGACCTGGTCTGATATATATATATATATATATATATATATATATATATATATATATGTATGTATATATATAATGTGCGCACGGGTGTGTGTGTGTGTGCGCGCGTGAAATTTATATAACAATATACGTCAAAAGAGGGACGAATTTCTCGCGTGCGCGCGTGCATCCATATACGTGTATATATATAATAATGTTTGCACTGCATATGCGGCACGACCGGAATGCGCGTGGCGCTCATTCGGCCGCTCAATTTTTCACTTAAACTTATACGGCCTCCCTCCCACCCTTTACATACTCATAAATAATATCCCCATAGTTGGTTATATGTATATATATATATATATATATATATATATATATATATATATATATAGGACGCAGACCGATTATACGCACTGGAATTATGCACCCGCGCGTATACATTTTCATCCCGGTTGGTATGTATACTATATACGAGTGCATACAAATATAACTGCTCGGTTATTCGAGCGCATGCTACACGTATAATATACGCTATACATAGGCATTGATATATATATATATATATATATATATATATATATATATATATATATATATGGCCTTGGAAGGTGCAGTAGCCAGAGCGGCTCACTCGCCTACTAACCCCTTGCGCCTTTTACAGGACGTTATGCCCTTTATCTCTATTTCCCCTAGCCACCCCCATCCTCTTTCTCGCTATAGACATATATATATATATATATATATATATATATATATATATATATATAGAATGCACGATTCTCGCGACGGAGAGGAAAAACGTGCCCACTCGTATATAATACATATCTTATATTCGTTGGTTCAATATATATATATATATATATATATATATATATATATATATATATATATATATGTATAAACTCAATAACAGGGGATATTATTTTCTTTCTCTCTTTCTCTCTCTCTGCATCTCCATCGAATGCGCTTCTGCTGCTGCTGTTACAGTATTGCGAATATTTCACTCTCTGTCTGTCTGCCTGTTTCACGCTCTATCTCTGTCTCTCTTTCTCTCTCTCTCTCTCTCTCTCTCTCTCTCTCTCGAGCACTCGGTAAGCATATCTCACGAGTGCGAGAAAGGAGCAAAACGAACCGGCGAATGAAATAATATGGTGTGTATATATATATATAGACGGAGCCGGAGGTACTCGATACCGATAAATCACTTGTTCGCAGTGCCTCCACTCATCCTCTCCTCTACGCCACGCTCTTCGCGCTCTTCACCAGCACATGCGTTCCGCTATCTCCTCATCCTTCTCTCATCCCCCCCCCTCTCTCTCTCTCTCTCTCTCTCTCTATTTTTTGCTCAAATTGCACCTCGACGTGTATATAGCGTCTGTAACGGACACGCATACAACCGTGCACTCGCGCGAGTCACTCTCTTCTTCATCTCCCACTCTCCCCCCTCCTCCCCCCTCATAACTCGATAATCCTTTTTTTTTTTTTTCAATTTCGAAGCTCAACGTCTCAATAAAGCGCGTCGGCATCCCGAGGCTCGCGCCAGCTCGTCTCCCCGTACGAGCGCGCCAGCCCGTTGATCGCCTCGGAGCTTGCCCGCGGGTCGGACGAGAGAGGGTTCTGCGCGCGGGCGTAAGTAGAGACTGGATTATATGCGCGATGCGTCGGCGCCGCATAATTCGATGCGCGAGAGCGCGGGATGGACGAGGGGTGAAGGGGCGAGAGTAGTATGGTGTATGCGCGGACGCGAAGAAGGCGCGCGAACGCGCAAGCGAGCGAGAACGAATCGAATATTTTGCATTTGTTATTTCTTATTTGTGCCTCGTTTCTTTTGTTTTTTTCTACTTCTTTTTTTTTTTTTTTTTTTTTGTTGTCCTCTCCTTCGAAAGCGCACGGATTCGCCGAAGCACATAATGCAGAAACGCGCGACAATAATTTTGCCGCGGGAGTCGTCCCTCGACGTTGTGACGTATAATATGTGCAGCAAATGCGCGAGAGGGGGAAAATTACGCGCTACACCCGCGGCGACGGCTTTGTTTTTGCCGGTTTTTGCACTGCTGCTGCAGTTGTCAAGGGCTCTTTATGATGGAGGGAGGGAGAGAGAGAGAGAGAGAGAGAGAGAGAGAGAGAGAGAGAGAGAGAGAGAGAGAGACAGTTTCTTTATACCTTAACAAACATTTACATATCAGCTTCGATATACTTATATATTGGTTATATATACTTATATACTTATATATTGGTTATATATATGCACGGGACAGCTAATAAATCGGGATGATAATTTTTGTTCATTTTTGGAAGGAAAATCGGCAAATACCGAAATCCCGCTTGTCCGATCGAACACACAAACACACAAACACACAGACACACACACACTTGTATACATAAAATAAGGTTATTAAAAAGTCGGCCCGAATTTAATTTGAATAACCAAAGCGTCGTGGGCGGACGTGTCGGCTCGACCAAACCGCGTCGATTTAATGGGTCGTCCTCAAAAAAACAAAAAAAAACAAAAAAAACACTTCCTCTCTCTCTCGGCTCCGCTATGCGCGCGTGGTCTTCATAAATTAAATCTCCGAGTATGCCTATTCATACGATATATATCATAAGCGTATAGCGCGTCCTTCCCTCGCGCGGAGTCGATTCGTCTTCGTGAGTTTCCGTAATGCTGGAAACGCGCGATCTATCCTCGGCGCCGCGAGAGAGAGAGAGTATCATATACGGGGCGGGAGGATTGGGGAGATCTCCGAATGATTTTGGACGAATACAGGAGGGCCGCTTTTAGATAGTTCGTATGTATGGGTGTACAGCGACAACCTCGGTGAGGCTGCCGAGATTTCATGTGTGTGTGTCTGTGTGTGTGCGCGCGTGCGTGTGTGTGTGTGTGTATACGTACGCGGTCAACTTCAAAACCTATTTTTTTTATAGAATACTCTTTTACTTTTTCTATTTTTTTTATAGAATACTTTTTTACTGGGTCTACTTAAGCGCCGTTTTCATCGGAAATTCCTCAACAACAAAAAAAAATATCTACTGGACGTAGTGAAAAATCTTCCTTAGATATTTTGCATTTAATATCGTGCATGGGGGCACCAGGATTTGATTAAGTCGCGAGCAAAGTCAAAACGAATGTGTATAATAATTCAGATTGGCCTTTGGAAATACTCGATGAAAGTCGCTTCTTAAAGAGTTCGTACCATTTGATGCGTATGGTATTTTAATACTGGAAAGCAATCGTATCATTTAATACGTGCGTTATTTTCCTCCTCGAATTATTAACTATATATATATATATATATTTATTTATATAAAAAATATCAATGTTATTCCGATGCAGATTCCAAATGTATGAGCACGATATTTTTATTCCTTTAATTGAATTAAGAAATGTTTCTGCCTGTGCCCGTTATGGCCTTTTGGCCAAAAATGAGTTTCGAAAGCGCGCATGCGAATATGACGCATTTGAACACATACATGTGTGTGTCTGTTTATGTATGTATATATTTACGTATGTAGTTATAAGATACAGAGTTTAAGAGCCTAATTTGCCGGACAATGTATCTCCAAAGGAATATAATAACGGCTCAACAAAGGACCGAACGAATCCGTGAAGCAAAGCGGAAACTCGCTTCTTTTTTTTTTTTTTTATTGCCCCGACGATTATTGCGAGCATCTGTATAAAATTTACACACATATACACACACGTACACACACGCGCGCGCGTATAATATTACCGTCACTAATCGTTTAAACAAACACCTTCGCCCCGAGCACGCGCACAATGGGGGAGAAAGAGTTTACGAGCCCAAAAGGAACTATTAACACCCGTCATTATAAAGCCTGAAAATGTATTATATACTATATATATATATATATATATATATATATATATATATATATATACGTGTATATAGGTATACCATGATTTAAATTCTCGAGTTTGTTACATTTTAAAAGCGGTGTGGCGCACGAATGATCTATATATATATTTAGAGAAGAGGTTTTTATCGACGTTAGTGTCGTCTCTCTCCCTCCCTCCCCTCCTTCTCTCTCTCTCTCTCTTCTCTCTCTCTCTCTCTCTCTTCTCTCTCTCTCTCTTTCCCGCTATATATATATATATATATATATATATATATATGGGTATATACGCGGAGGCCTTCGCGGATTATCGTGACTAATTACCTGGGAAATGTTTCGCGCGCTACACGGTCCCCCTTAACGTCGTCCTTATATTGTCCCCAATGTTCTCCAATCGAAATCCGAGATATAACGTCAGGCAATTTTACGAGTAGTATATCGAAAGGCCTCCTTTTTCTCTATATCTACCTATCATTCTGTCTCTCTCCATCTCACACACACACACACACTCTCTCTCTCTCTCTCTCTCTCTCTCTCTTCGCTCTTCCTCGCAGCCTCTTCGTCTCCCTCGCCACGGATAATCTCCGCTATTTCTCCGCCGCTCTTCTCGTTTCGGGTTCATTTTATTACCTGGACCTCGTTCTCTGCTCCGTCCGCTTCCCTCCCCCCTCCCTCCCTTCGCCGCCGCCGACTACTCCTCCACATCCTCCTCCGCCGCCTCCCTCAACTACTCGGCCGAGCGAGCTCTTTATCTCGTTCTCTTCGCCATTTCTGCTGCTCCCACAGCTCATTTAAATAAAAGTTAGAGGCCGATTTTTGGCGAGATAATGCAAATCCGAAGGCGCGACTAATTCCGAGGCACGATTGGCGCGGGCGGCCCGGCGCGAAATCCCGTCGGGGCGGCTACAGTTTATATATATATATATATATATATATATATATATATATACATGGCCGCGATCGTTTCCGCCGGATTATTTTCTGCGCTCGCGTCATTGGGATATCGCGCCGAGGGTGCGAGAACGACGAATCCTCGTATATTCACGGGTTTGTTAATTTTATGTCGCCGCTCATCGGAAATGCAGAATGAGTTTTTTTGCCTACAGTTGTTTGGTTTTTTTTTTATCTTTTAACTTCTTGTTGAAACAACAAACTACGAGAAGATGTTTGGACAGATAACAGTCTGCGATTTAACAAAAGAAAAAAAAAAAAAAAAAAAAAAACAAAAACGAAAAACAATAAGATTTAAATCGAGGACATAATTATGAAGTTTATTAGAGAAATTAGTGAGAAATTAATTATTTAGGAAAGGTGTCAAAGAAAAATAAAAAAAATTATTAAATATGCATAATTATCATGAAAGATATATGTTCTTCGCCTATCGCGGAAAATATCGAGGTTAATGCTCTTGCACTTAATATATATATATATATAATACATATATTCGTCTAATTACATATACAAATGATATTCAGAGATCGTAATTTTATTTTCACACAAGCAGACGTAAAACTGACATTAAGGACCGGTTAAGAAATAATTTCATTGCGACTCGTCACTTTCGCGGATACTCTATTTCCTTATATATATATATATATATATATATATATATATATATATATATATATATATATATATATATATTATGTATAAAGTTTCGCCAATAATTCCAATATTCTGCTATATTAGATTATATATTTAATACATAGAGAATTAATTTGCACGAATAAAATCCATTCGACTTGTATTAGCAAACGAATATTTCAGACGTCCGAGACTTGTGTTAAAGATCGATTTTTTTTTTTTTGACTCAACTCGGATAACCAGAAAAAAATTGTTATGCAGCACACGAACATTATCATAAATATACAAATTAACGTTTTTTATTTCTACAAAAAAATTATTCTTGAATATACCTGTTTATGTAGAATTAATTCTTATTTGAGATGATAGAGGCCTAAAATCATTGGAGGTCGAAAATTAAAAATTTTCCAGCGCTACTAGAATGGTAGTAGTAGAATAGAATGTTATAAGCATTAAAAAATACATAAACTTTCTTAGAAGCGACTGATCATTTTTATGAATGACACAAGAAAAAATTTATGAAAAAGAATTTAATGGTAAAAATCACTTTAAACGCATTAAATTCGTTAAATTCATAAAACGCATTACATCGAAATCCGTATTTCTTCATCTTGATCACTTTTTTTTCTTCTATGTAGAACTGATATTTTTCTGAGAATCATCGTTACGAAAGAGAACCACCACGAACTGAGTGAAATAACCCATTGAGAGAGAATTTTTGTTAGTTTAAACTCATTTTTCGTGGAAAAACGTTCAACTTAGAAAAAAACATCTATTAAAATTTGTAATATGTTCAAACGTAATAAATTAATTTGAAAAAATTTCTATAGGATTTTAGGGTCTTTTAATAAAAAATTTCTTTTGCCCCCATTTTCATCTATGGTATTTGCAATCAGTCATTCTGATACAATTATATTAGAATATAATCTAATACATATTTGATCCTATACTATGTTACAATGATAAATTTTTGACGAACGAAGAGTAAAACGTGTAAATTGTTTATGAAAATCTGTAAGAATCCTATAAAATATGGAGTAACTTTTACCAGAATCTCGCAACAAAATGACAAAAGAAAAGAACACTTTCACAAAGGTTCCATTTACATTTCCTTTGAATCCAAATAACAAGACTTTGATGAAATGTCATTCTAACAATTAAAATTTTTTTATTGCTGATATTTTCTTGCAATATATCTATCAAAGAAACTTTAAATTTCAGTTTTGATTTTCGATTAGTGCGAAATTATGAATTCTCTCCGAAGTAATGTAGCTGTAAAATCTGAACGGTGTTTTAGATATTATTTTTTTTATGCGTCGTTATTATCAAGACAGTTTTATTTTTTATAAATGTACTTTTACCATTAAAACTATTTTCACGTCGTTTAAAGCATTTCGAATGGAATTAGATACGAGTACCGAGCACAACAAAACACGAGAATTGCGAGCACAAAATCAACTACAAAAAGAATGTAAAAAAAGATCG
Source organism: Sycobia sp. Sy_11 (assembly GCA_018907035.1). NCBI lineage: Eukaryota > Metazoa > Arthropoda > Insecta > Hymenoptera > Epichrysomallidae > Sycobia > Sycobia sp. Sy_11. The sequence continues at coordinate 2,181,244 of JACCIC010000031.1, forward strand.
AGAAATATGACCCAAGAGCGTAGATCGGAATTTCAAGCGATCAATCATTAAAAAGCAAAAAACGATAAAAATTTCATGGATTGTAATTTTATTACTTATGCACAACTGTTTGTTATCCGACAAAAGTAGTTTATTTACGTTTTTCGCTCTCGTTTTATTAATCTTCAACGTCGCGGTGAATTACGCGGCCGAGCGAAGACGATGCGAATTTATTTACGATTCCATCATAAATCTATAGACTGGCGAGTCGCTACGTCGCAATTAAGACGAAGGCAGTTTTTGTTTTTTTTTTCTTCTTTTTTTTATGTTTCCCCCCCCCCTCTTTTTTAAATAATACTAGTACGAAACGAGAACTATCGAAATTTTCGATTCGTCGTATATATAGTATAATAAAGCATCCGAGCAATTTGTCCTCCTCGTTTGTCAAGTCGCGGCCTCGCTTCTATCCGTACCGATCCCTGCTTTTTAACGCTGCCCGACCACGTGTACACAGTGAACCCGCTTATTGCGCTGCTCCGATCATGATTACGGGTACTTTGCCTTATTCGTTACAACGAAAAGAAAGGAAAAGAAAAGCAAAAAAAAAAAAAAAAAAAACACAACGCAACGTTTCCTCCTTTTTAATCGAAGCTTCGTAAGCTTTCCCTCGTATAATCTCCTTTATAATCGAACCCTGCCCGTAAAATTAGCGCCAGCTCGAGCCCCGCGACGTCGATACCCCTCTCCCCCCCCTTTCCGCCCGTGTAAAGACCGAGTCGCCGCCTGTGTGTGTATAAAACATGTTGGGCGGGGTGAGGGGGGGGGGCGATGAACGAGAGCCCACCGAGCTAAATCACACCGCGCCGATCAAGTCGTCAGCCGCCCCCCGTCGCGCGCTTGCACGCGCTGCGCACAGGACGGGCCGTTACGATCGCCGCGTAATGACGGACGCGTCAAGGGCGCGGGTACGGGAGACGCGGCGGGGCGATCGGCCGTCGACGGCAGCTAACGCTTGCCGGGGCCCTGTACCGTGATCGTATACACGGTAGTGCGTAAACGTAGGGTGGAAAAATCGGCGGCGGCGGCGGCGGCGACGTGGAAACAGGCTCCTTTGCCGCGCTGTATATACACGTACAAACTAGCTTCGTGAACGCTTCTGCTCGGCGCTCAGCCCCCTCCCCCCCCCCCGCCACCTTACGCCCGTCCGCCGTTCGCATCAGTCGCTTTCGCCTCGCTTTCGCCGGGGTTTAAATCATCCGCGCCTCCAACGCGAGGACGCCTTAATCATCCGCTCGTAAAAGCCCGCCGGTACAATATCGTGCATGACTAGATATATATATATATATATATATATATATATATATATATATATATATATACATGTGTATGTATATATACACATATGTATGTAAGTATGTGTGTGTATAATATACCTACCGGTCGCGATTGGCCCGCGCTTTTTGCGAGCCGACCATGCGCGACGCGCGGGGCAAAAAGCGGAGGACAAATTGCCGACATATTTCGCGGGGTATGTGTATGGTACCGAAGGGGGGAGGGCGGGTAACGAGAGAAAGAGAGCGCCTAGAAGAGGTTATATTAGACGAGAGCTGGTGGCGTTTTTGCCCCCGCCCCCCACCCCACCCTCCCGCGGAATCGACGCTTCGAGCGTATATTATAACCCGCGTGGATATATATATATATATATATATATATATATATATGTTCTTTCCTTCTCTGTCCTTCGAGGATATATATTTATGTATACGTATAAATGAGCTCGAAAAAAAAAACTAGATGTGCCCCCCGTATGTACCGCGCACGACATCTACCTCTCCCCCCTACCCCTACGTTCCCGCGGGCAATCTTCTTAAGCGCGTCTCCTTCTTTTTCATGTACATTACACGTACCCACCTCCCCGCCCATCCCACCTCGTTCGTCCGAGGCATTACTCGCGCGGTCGCCCGCTGCCTCGGGAGAGTAGACAGGGCAGGCAGACAGAGGAGGAGGAGGAGGAGGGTAGGAAATTTGCCGAGTTGATCAAGAAAACGATCATTTTCATTTTTCAGGAGGACGACGTATATATAGAGGCTTTTTTTGCCGGAGCCATGTAAAGCTCGCGCTATTCCTTGGAATGCCCGCGCTCTGTTATATATATATATATATATATATATATATATATATATATATATATATATATATAGAATATTTTATATATCGTATAAGAGCGTGTGCGCCGAGAGATATAAACTTATATAGGTTTTCCTCTGCTTGTTTTTTATTTTATCGTCCGCTCGTTCGCGGTCGCTGGAAAACATTGTTCTCCTGTATAAAACGTATATATATATATATATATATATATATATACACGAAATAGGCGGAATATCCGTAATTGAAATGAATATTGGAAATTCTATTATTGTTCGAATCCGCTTTACTCCATTGCCCTCCGGCTATTACAGTCCACGTCCATCCGTTTTGTAATACAATCGAAGTATAAATGATAGATTTACTTTAACGCCCGCCATATATACATATAGAAGTCGGATATTTTGCGGCTGAAAACAATGACAGAGGTCTTAATAATTTAAGGACCACTCTCCTTTACGAACTCGTACAATATCAGTATACCGGAAAAGGGCGCCATTCGTTTTAGCCTCGCTTGAAACAAGGTGTCTTAAAAATTTTAAATCAGTTTCGAAAACATAAAAAAAAAAAAAAATTCGAAAGATAAATTACGTTTCGCGGCGCCGCGAAATTAAGTGCACGCATCAATTTTCCTTCATGTTTACATTAACTTTATTAGAACGTCGGCTTAATACGTATTACTTTATTTATTCGCGGATGAAAAATTCGTTTCACTTTTCTTCCGGCTTTAGTATTTTCATCCGTAAACTATATACATATATATGTGTGTGTGTATATATATATATATATATATATATATATATATATATATTCGCGTTCATTATCTCGGGGGTAAGGAAAATTAAAAAAAAATTAATGTCTAGCTGAAATCTTGTGGCACATGAAGCTTTATTGCGTATACAAAGTCCGCGTTATGAAAAAAAAAAGTCAGCCGCTGATGAAAAAACGGTAATCCATTTTATTAAATATACATTCAGTAATGGCCAGTTTACAATGTCATTTTTAATTTTCGGTTGTTACTAAATATATAGTTTTCATTAAGGATACAGATTTATTCATTCAATCGGTATAATATCATCAAAAATTCTTGGAGGTTCGAAATAATGATTATGTAATATAAATTTTAGTACATAATTACGATTAAAGATGCATGTTATTGTTTATTATAACATTTAAGATTGTATACACGTTCTACAATCAACTATTATAATAATAATAATAATAATTATTATTATATATATTGAACTCATTAATTCTTTTTAATTGTTTTCTCACATATTAAATAGTATATACTGTTAAAATGAGTTAAAGTTACTTCGTTCTGAAAGTAAATATTTATTTGAATTGTAATAAATAAATTAATTATTTGCTGTAAATAAATATTTTCGCGGTTTTAATAAACGGCCTTCATGTCATAAATATTATAAATATTTATTCAACTCGAATAATGATTATTTGCATTAAATACATATTTGCTTGATACCATTCGAATAAGCATTCGCTTCCTTTTAATGAATGTTTTTTTTTTCACTGTATCGCAGTACCATTGTTCCTCGATAAATTTTTTAATTGTAAAACAATGTTCGCATTGCTTGAAACTTATTAGTTTAATCTATCTTAAACGTCGACAAAGCGAAAAGCATAGTAAAAAAAATATTTTCCACAAATTCTGATAATAATTTCGACGGCGTAAGCCATTGGTAGGATCATTTTTATGATCAAATGCAGCTAAATGTGCTGAATTCGTCTGAGCCTGAAACTGCAAGCATTTATAAAAAAAAAAAAAAAAAAAAACAAATCTATAATATAATTGAGCAAAAAGCGTTTGCCAGACATGAATTCTTTTTTCACCCTTGCCTCGCGATAAACGTACGATACATGCGCTATTAAACGTATAGATGAACGAAATAACGGCGTGAACGCTATTTCATATCGGAGATTGAGATGGGATCGAAGGAAGTTTTCCGGCTATTTGCGCGGCGCAGCCATGGTATAAACGAGTAAGTAGAATATTATTAATGAATACACGGTATCGGGCTGTGTTTGTGCATCAGCGAAAGGGAAAGGCAATGAGGATCGCAATCGAGTGCTATTACAGTTACATTTTAATAAAGAACAGTAACAGATAAAGTCATTGCGGCATTAAGTTCTATTTTACGCGTATGCCGTGCGTTTAAGATACTATAAATGAAATAAAATAAATTTAAGACACTATGAATAAATAAATCCAGTTCTGCTTCGAACTCAAAATTTAAGTTATATTATTATTATTGCTGTTGTTGTTGTTATTGTTGTTTGTTGTTATTATTATTATTATTATTATTGACATCGTCACTGATCCCCCCTGCCCGTTCTCTATAATCTGTAACTACATTTTTGTATATACAAGCCGCGTCGTCGTCTCTTTCTGTATATTTAATCCAACACTTCCTCATACGCGTTCGCTAATATCCACTCTCTCACCTCGTTAAGCCTCGTTAAGTTTCGACGATCGAAACTTTTATACATATATACATGTGTATGTGTGTGCGTGTGTGTGTGTGTGCGTGTCTGCGTATCGTACATAATCCGTTTAGGCCCGTCAATCGCCTGTTGTTGCCTCGACGTCGTCTCACAGTCTCCCTCTTTCTCCCTCTCTGCCATGCTCTTTCACCCATTCGCTGAGTGCATTAAAACAATTCCACGGAGGGGTGGGGGGGGAGTGCACTAGTAAACTGGGACACTTGACACGATCTTTTATAATACAGCCACGGCAGAAATCCATACAATGACCTTGCCTCCTCACCATCCCTTCAAATAAACTCCCTTCATGAAGCACCGCGTTTAATATAGACTCCGGTCGAGAGTCCTCCTCTAATGCTTCCCATATATATACGCCTCGTTATCAGGACCGCGCAGATCGCCGCATGGCCGTGCCTAGAATAAGTACACATGCATACATGCATACATACATACTTATATATATATATATATATATATATATATATATATATATATATATATATATTGTAGTAGCGGCGCCCGCTATCGCCGCGTGCGGAAATCGATAAATCTTGTCCTTATATGTATATATTCATGGGGACGGGGCGGCCGCGAAGTGAGAGAAAGAGAGAGAGAGAGAGAGAGAGTGGGACCTCATTTCCCTTTCGTGTGTGAGCGGGTTAGCCCTCGATTCTCTCTCTCTCTCTCTCTCTCTCTCTCTCTCTCTCTCTCTTTCTCTCTCGTGTTCGTGCGCAACGCGGCCTCGTACGTGCACGCGCCAGCGTTATAAGCTCCTCGCGAAACACGAGAGATAGCGTAAGAGGCGTTCGGGTGGAGGGAGATGGGAGGGTGGGAGGGTTCATGTTGAGGTATGGTTGGAACGCCTTTTTATACAGAGGACTACTCTTTTCTATTCTTCGCTCTCTTCGCTAAATCGCGCGTTCGACCTCCGTGTAATTCGTAACGTCTGTCTCCTTTTTCGCAGTACTCCTCTATATATATATATATATATATATATATATATATATATATATATATATATACCTGTTCTCCTATATCCACACGTAATGTACCGACATAAGTACAAGTGCACACAGAGCCCACGTATACGTTTACGTATGCCAATTTATATGAACATATACGCGTGTGTTTTTGTGTGTATGTGCAGAGAGAGGATCACTCGCCTCTTCCCCCTTCAACTCGTGAGGACCGCGCTATCGCGGCGCATCAGAGTCCGTCTTAATTATCACCCTTAGTTTATCCGTTCGCCCCCTCCCCTCGCCACACCAAGCTCGAAGACCTTGGGGAGAGAAAGACAGAGAGAGAGAGAGAGAGACTTTGCCGGTGCTGCTGCTCCTGTCGCATATGTACATATAGGTATACGTATACGATGGAGCCGGGGGCGGGGATAGGAGGGGGGGGAGCACACGGCATTATAGGACCCCCATAAACACGCGGCGTCGAGCGCGATATATCACCGCGCGGGCCAGTGTTCCACGCGAGAGGAAGAGACCGAATGGGGGAAAAAAATTCGTTTAATAACGACTCTCATTGGACGATGGGGGATAGGCGGCTGGGGAGGAGGAGGGACGAGGGCACCTTATTAAGGTAAGATACGCGCCTTTCTCCTTTAAAAAGAGGATTACAATGTATATATATATATATATATATATATATATATATATACATATATATCTGTAGGTACACTCTCCCGCCTCCCTCCCTCTCTCTCGTCGCACCCCACGAGTATAACCCGCGATGTTTTTCCCTTTTTTTAAGTATTATGTATATACACACAGGACCTCGCGGTTTTTCTCCTCTTTTTCCGGCTCGATCGTTGTTTTCTTTCTGTTTTCTTTTATTTGATTTTTTCCTCTTCAGCGGCCGAGCGAGCCCGGCACGTCGGTAATACACGGGGCCCTACATTATGTATAGGTATATATATATATATATATAGGGGGCTGAGAAAATTCACGATAAAGATCACTGCTCCGGGGTGGCAGAAGTATGGCAAAAGAGAAAGGGAGGGAGAGAGAGAGAGAGAGAGAGAGAGAGAGAGAGAGAGAGAGAGAGGGAGAGTACTGCACGGACATGAAAAAATTCATATAATAATACATCTTAATTGTAGAACAATGCAGAAAGTTAGATTTATTAAGTCGAGGGGCTTAATAAAGGGGGCTATCGCTTATAAGGAGAACGCAGCCTGTAACGTTTCGCTTGTAATCTGGCCCCGCAAGTGTATTATATATATATATACATTATACATATACGGTGGACTTCGAAACCCGCGCTGGACAGACGCGCGCGTACATTATGCATGTATTACACGCGTTGCATTAGGCGCGTCTGTGCGCGTGAACTACTTGGGGATCCAGCAGCGGGCGATTAAAATGAGAAATCGCCGCGACGTGCCCAGGCAGGATGCTCTCGTCCGAGATACGATCGATCTCGCGGATTCGTGGATTTTTCACCTCGTAAGCGCATCGGCACTTCGATCGTATACGCCTTTAATCCGAGCTTGAGGTGGACATCTACTCGATTTCTTCTACGTACATTTATACACGTACAAGTGGGCGTAATTTCTCCCTTCTACTTTTCAAGCGACCCGCTTCCAGGTCGTATGGAGCCTCGGGAGCGCGACCTCCTCCCCCCCCCTTCTCGCCCTCCGCGCGCGGAACCTTATTTGCGCGCACAGTCGGCCGGTCGCGCGCTCGATCGGTCCGCCCTCCCCCCCCCCATCCCGGTACAAGGATGGATCATAAACGTTCCACGGCGAATGAGATCGTTATCCCGCTGCCCGGAGCCGCCCCGGGCAGTCCCGTGGTATTCTACGAAATTACCGTTTAGAAGAGGAGGCGGAAGAAAAGAGGGAGTCGAGGGCCTCCTCCGCTTACGCTGGCTGGATGTACGATAAATTGGATCGATCGGCGTTCAATCCGACGCACGCGGGCTAGAGAACTGACGACAGAAGTGGATAAAGAGGGAGGCATTGAGAGTGAGAGAGAGAGAGAGAGAGAGAGACAGATTTCTTCTCTATTGTAAGCAGATTCGTCCCGCACTGCGGAACCGACATTATTGTCGAAGTAAACGTCCACCGCGCGTACGAGGGCGTAATCGAATGAAAACAAAATTAGAGAGCATGAGTGTATCAATAGTGCAGTGTTCGAATGGAGGCAATTTATAATTTGATTTAAAAATATGTGTGTATATGCGAGTACTTATAAAATATTTATTCAAATATATTACTTTATTAATAAGTAATTAATAAGTACTCTCAATACCATTGCATTTCAAAACGATGAAGAAATACAATATATAATTGTCTGTTGTTTTTTTTTTTTACATTTTCATTCGGCACAAAATGTAATGAAAAAAAAGCCATGAAATAAAAATAATTTTTCAAGTAGATTGATTTTTCCTAATAACTGTAATGCATGCTACTTTGTTCAGAAACAATGCTACTATATCAGCGGTAAATAACTGATCTTTTGTCGCGTTTAATTTTTATTATTTTAGACCACTCCTGAAAACTGTTCAACAATTCAAGGTCGCAAAATAAATTTTGGCAGATGCTGGTTCAGGCATAAGCTGAAAACTTGAAGTAGTGTTAAGATTTCTATAAAAAGTTCTTTACAGCAATTTTCTCTTGTAAAACCCTCTCGACGATGTGGAGAGAAATCGGGGATGATTTTTTTTACAGTCACATTACTGCGCGTCATAACACTTCTTATGTTTCACTTTGATGTATTCCGGTAATTTTTAAGTTCTTTTTTTTCTCTTTTTAAGAAATTTCGTTTAACAATTTCATTTCGCCATTACAATATCGTTAAATAAATTAAATCTCGATAATTTAGCAGACTCAGGTTCAGAAATTTAATTAAAAAGCTTCGATTAATATTAGCACACCATTTAATAGTGAGATTTTTTTCAGACTCCCTTAGCAATAATCTTCCGATCACGTAAAGAAAATTATGTAATACATCGTACTTTTTATAACAGATTTTTAAAGGTGTCCAAAATTTTAACTAATGCAAACAATTCTTTTGTGTATTTATTATATACCTCCCCTCCCAGTAACGCATATTATATTGAAGGTGTCAATAGAAAAATGATGATTCCCTTATACATATATATATATATATATATATATATATATATATATATATATATATATATATATACATATAAATACATATAAATACATATATACTAAATTCTTTATGCATGCAGGAAATATAAAAGGATTCGGCTAATGTCATGCTTGGCGCAAAAAGGCCTATATGTAATACAAGGAATCAAAGGGCGTTATTTTAAGCTAACATGTGCGTGTAAATCTATATATATATATATATATATATATATATACGCATATAATACATATATATATACATATACGTGGATGGATCAACTTGTTTCGAAGAAGGCTTAAACCGACTTTGATCTGTCAGAGGGGCTAGTTTTGACCCCTCCCCCCGGCCCATTGCCTTTTTTCTACCGCGCTGTAATACTCGGTGCCTGCGAGAACGGAAACCAATTTTTTCTTTTTTCTGCGATACGCGGGTTCGGTTTGCTTCAAATTCAAAAAAAAAAAAAAAAAAAACAAAAGGAAAACAAAAAACAAACAAATACCCGCCTGGCCTCATCTAAAATAATACACGTGGCTTACGACATTTTTATTTCCCCGTGCTTTAAACAAAATTGAATGCTGCTTTTTTCTGTTTTTTCTTTTTTTTTTTTTTAGTTTTGGATGACTCGGCGATGTTACTTTATTATTGTCTTCGTCTAAAATAGGATCGCTCTTTTAGAAAAGAATAACCCTAGTAAAAAGTTCGAAAAGAATTTCATGAAAATATCGTTGGTTAATTAAAAAAAAAAAAATTTATTTTTGTCCTACAACATAATCTTAAATTTAAAGGAATGTCGGAATGAATTGTTATAGATAAAATATAACGCAATATGAAAATAATTCAACGTATGAAACATTATTATAATATTGTAATAAATAATATTATACATATATAAACATTAAACTATTGCGAATTTTAGCTTATCATCCATTTGATTTACATTCACTCTACGCGGCTCTAAAGTTTTAAACAAATTCATCAAACGGCGCGCCGTCAAGTATGAATGTTTTGCAAATTCCGCATAATCATAAATTATAAATAGTCACCTGCTCAATGTAGGGATCCCAGCCCCCTGTCAACATAACTTCAGCGCTCAGTTCCTTGGTGCCCGTCCCTGCCCTGACCATACGTGTCCAAACACGTGGAACATTCGTAAACGCCACCGAAACGTTAGTTAGTGGGAATGCTTAGGGCGGGAGCAAGCGCCTTCAGAACTGAGCCCTTGGTTTTTACATGAGCTGCCTTCCCCCGCCCTGGGCCTGTTGGGGTGGGGCGCGTGCCCGGGGGAAAAGGGGAACCGCCGGTGGAACACCGAATTGGTCAGCGCTTTGATGGTTGCAGGAGGGAATCGCGGGGCTAGAAACTCGACGAGAATGGGATTGAGAAGGGAGGAGAAACCATGTCGACAGAAATGAGGCGATGAGGTTAGAAAGGAAGCGATGACGAAAGCAGGGGGATAGGACCACGCCCCACCCCCCCCACACACACCCGGGCCCACGCCCCGACCCACGACCCCACCAACCACACACCAAAACCACCCCTTGAAAACGTTCTCGTTTTGACCTGAATCGGGCGAATTACCTCGAAACTTTGCGGAAACGTTCGATGCACGTAATAAGAAAAGGGGATAATTAATTTAAACTTTCAAGAGCCGCTCGTTCGTTCGGCATATAAAAGAACGGTCAGCAGTCCCTTAAGGACGAGAAAATAATAGCACTAAAAAAAAAAAACACAAAAATAAAACCAACAATAAAACGAACGATATTCTTAGTCATTGACTGCATTTTTAAAAAATTCTATGCGGCATTGTCCAACTGCAAAGATTTTGCATTCGATATACATCCGTTATACAAATGTTTTGTTTGTCTTGTTTGTTTTTCTTTTTATAATACTTAAATATATAATCAACTTTTGGCGTATATATATATATATATATAAGAAAAAAAGCTATAATTGGCCACTAATTAGGCAAAAGGCCAGCATTGTAGAATGATAAAATTGTATTCTTCCGTTTCTTATTTCTCTCGGAATAATTGCACGTCATTATTTCGCATCCCGAGCCTTTCGCTTCTTTTATACAATTTTACTTCGTTCGTATATGACGGATAATGTCAATGATCGTGGTTTTATTTATATGAATAAAATAGTGAGAGGGAGAGAGAGAGAGAGAGAGAGAGAGAGAGAGAGAGAGAAGAGAGAGAGAGTGAGAGCAGCAGCAGAAATATTCGAATAGTTGCAACAATCTAAATTTATTCCCGGCGATGTAATATCAGGGTTGTACGAGCGTCCGGCGTCCGTAGCATTGTCGTAAATTGCGCCGCGGATTGAGCCTTTTTCCGGACGCACGGGCATCGTCCTTGTTACATAAACCTGTATAAGGGGGATAATTCAATTGTCGAGGACCCGGTGCCCCGTTCGCCTATAATCTCACGTATTAAGCATACCGTACGACCAACGACGAGCCGCATTGTCTGAAGAAAATACAAAAAATCGACGTATTCAACCATTTTGGCCCAGATGAAATCAGACGCACTTCGACTCCGACCTCCACGTCGAGTGTACTCCGAGATACGGGCAAGAATCGAAATAGTTGCTAGAGAGAAATATGACGGGGGAGTTTTTTTTTTTTTTTATCTTTCTCTTCGCCTACGTCTCGTCGAGCCACCGTGGCGTCTTACAATGCCATTAATTAAGTCGACCGCGACGGGTCCCGGACCACGACCCCGGGACAATAACTTTTTGCAAGAGCGGTTCTCGAGAAATGGGATAACACCGCGCGAGCGAGCGGTTTTGGGCGATGTGCCTTTTGAGCTCGGTCTCGGAAAACAAAGCAAAAAAAAAAAACCAACAGAAAAAAACTCCCGATTTCGATGAATTCGTTGCAATTTTTTCCCTCCCCTCCCGCGTCGCCGGGAGCTTGCGTCGTTTTATTAGTGCTCGAAAATTTTTGAAATCGAACGGTGCCCGGAATTCACCGATATACGATTTACTTTATATCGCTTCCTAGAACTTTTTCTTCTTCTTCTTCTTCTTCTTCTTCTTCATCTTTTCTTTTTTGCTCTCTCTCTCTCTCTCTCTCTCTCTCTCTCTCTCTCTCTCTCTCTCTCGACTATAAATAAAAATGAAAAGTTAAATTTTGATTGGAAAAATTTTTCAAGCTCTTGAATCCGACGCTTCAACTCTTCCATTAACTTTTCCGTACGACTTGATTTACGTTACAAATCAATTATAATTACCAGATGCATTGCACATCGCATTTCGGCTGAAATATTGATAATTAAATTGAACAATTAATTAAACGTATAAGTGCATGGTGTATATATATATATATATATATATATATATATATATATATACATTCAGTTCTTTCAATACTGGTATCTACATTATCTTTTTTTTGGTTTAATAACATAGGCCCAACCGGTAATGGACTTGTACACGTATTCATACGAATAGTTTTTACTTCGCATCTGATGCGTGCCCGCGGATTATTGTATACTTATATAATGTACCGTCATTTTTGCCCCCTTTCTCCCCCCTCCCCATCCTGCCCGCAACTGCGTGCGCAAACACACTTATTCTCATTTCGAACACTCAACGCAACCTGCAATTTTAAATTTGTGTACACACACACACACACACACACACACACACACATGTATATATATACATATCTTTGTCCCGTTCCTTTATAATAGCTGAGCGCGACGCGAAAAAAAAGTCGTTATACGCTGATTCGACTAATTACTTCCGTCCTGAGAGGGCAAGGGGGAGGGGGTGATAAAAATTGCACCTAATGCCTCTTCTGGGATAAGAATGTGTTCTTATACATACATACATACATATATATATATATATATATATATATATATATATACACACACACATAACACTGAGTGCAATCAGCTAATTGGAATAATTCATTTAATTTTCCTCTACTTTTACAGGTCCGCTTGTTCCGGGCACATATACAGACGTATATTATAAGGTATCTACATTTACAGTCGGGCGAAATCTTCAATTATGCGTCTTTTATACGTATTCGTGAAGTGAGAAATTAACAGTATTCGAATCACGTACTTGAAATAATTACGTGTCTGGTCTGAAATGTATATGTACATCTGTATGTATGTATGTATGTATGCATGGATATATACATATATATATATATATAGACGTACACGTACACGTACACGTCTCATGACAGTTATTCTTAATTAAAAAGAATGAGCCCTCGAGTTGGAAATTAAAAATTCATTCTGGGAAGAGTATTTTTTTTTTTTTGGCGCTATATGTATGATAATAGGTGGATTCCAGGACGGATTTTAAAGCAGCGTTTAAACGCGCGCGCGCGAGATAAGGGCGAGATGCCCATCAGCGCAGAGGGGACATTGATAATACGCCGCTCGCGCGCGAGCTGCTCTCACGTGGCTGAAATAATTAACGCTTCGGTCTATTATGCGCGATGGCGAGTTTATGTAGGTAAAAAAAAAAGATGAAAAAAAAAAGAAAGAAAGGAAGGAAAAAAAGACGAGCTCGTTGTAAATAGCCGTCCCGGGATGGGGGGGATCGGCTAATTAATCGGTATAGATATAGAGGACGATACATGAGCGAAATCTATTTTAATGCCCCAACCGTGTCCCGGGCATTAACGATAGAATGCTTATTCGTCCAATATATATATATATATATATATATATATATATATATATATATATATATACCTATATATTTTCTCAGCTCGGCTGGCTACGTCGTCTATTATTAAAATATCCCGATGGGCGCGCAACGGATATATGAATATGCATGTGCGACCAATTAACGCGTTCCGCTGACATATATATATTCATTATAATATTTTTTCGATTTACAATTTACTTTAAGAAGATCAGATTTCTATGCGTGTGTATATAAAAAGTAAAAGTTAAAATATTCATAAGCTCTGCAAAATAATCTCTCTGTACGAATCGACTTTTCGATACATCATCAATTAGATACGCGACAGAGATGATTCTTTTACAATGAGGAAAATCGGCTCATTTCGAATATGCACAATTTATACTGGGGGATTGGCATTTTTTACATTCGACATTTGCAGTATAACGAACAGGAAGAAAAAACTCTATCGATTATTGTGTAAAAATTATTTTCATAAACCAAAACCATTCAACGAAAAATTTGATACAAAAAATCCTAACAATTTTAGATATATATTTACTAATGTTTGAATTGTCGGTGATAATTTTTATTAACTCGTATTGCAAATTAAAGCTGGTTAAAATCCAGCGAATCCCATTTTACCTAGTTAGATAACTGTCATTTGTTCAATTGGAAATTCGAGTAAAAGCTGCGGCTGAAAAATTTACATTTACATTCACAGTACATCGATACGGACTATCCACGAATGTTGAAACGTCATTTCAAATAGACATCTAAAAAACAAATTCATATAATTGATGCGATAATTTTGGTATTTTGTTTGCAAGCATTAAACCTATATATTGTCAATGACAAAAAATTTTTATTTAAATGAAACATATTTATATTTATTATTCAATGCTTTTACTATATATATTAACTCGATGATAATATCGAAAAATTCTTCGAGTATACGTAATAATCGTTCCGCTATTCACGGTGTCACTCCCGCGTCGAATTTCTGTCCTGTTCAGAAAAAAATTGTATTATGGAATACATGGGCGTAAAATGCGAATTTATAAAGTCCTGCTAACTGTCTATCAGCAGTAGAATAGAAATCGTACGTCCACGTTACGCATACTGAGTATTTTTCGAATATATTTTATAGCAGTCGAAGCTTAAAATACAAGTTTACGTACGAAGAGGGACGTTCGTTCGAGTTTTGAATTAATAGAATATTTTTGCAAAATCTTCTCAAGCGAGAATAAAATTAAAAATATATACTCAATGTAAACCTGAAACGTTGGAAAGTAACCCTGTGAAAATGCGGTCGAAAAAACCGTGACATTTTAATCCATAAATACGAAGATGTAAAATTACGTTGCACGCTCGCCGTTGTAAAGTAAATAAAAAAAAAAAAAAAAGAACTTTTGCAAGCTCTCTATATCCATGAGCGTGGGACGCGCGTTAATCGGCGAAAAAGCAGAGTAAGAAAAAAGCGAAAATTCCCGGCATTCCTGAGCTAAATTAAATGAAAAATCTTTATTATCCCCAGTTCCATAATGAAATGTAAACTGCAATAGTCTATACGACTTTTTCCCTCTCTCTCTCTCTCCTTCTCTCCCGCCAGGAACTTCATTCCGCGAGCTCGTCGACGCGAGAGCGTGGCCGAAAAAGCGCCGCATACACACACACACACACACACAACATGGAATCTACGATAAGGCGGAGCAAAGAGGCCGTCCCATCGCGGTCCCTTTCCCCGGAGAAAAAGCCGGCACTAATAGCGCATAAAAGCTATTCCGAGAAAAAAAAGCTACAGCTCGCAGAAACGAGAGGTATATATATATATATATAAAGCGGAAAAGGGAGGCTTCGTCTGTTCGTTTTGGAGGTTTGAGGCCCCGACGGGAACGCGCCTCGCGAGAGCACAGATTATACACGCATATAAGAAACAAAAATGCGCGCGAGGCCCTCTTCAGTCGGAGAAAGAAAAGCCCCCCCCTCCCCCTCTAACCCCGCTTACCCAACCATCACGCCCTCGTTCCTTTTCCGCGATTCCGGCGAATATCTTTTAGAAATGACGCGTATAAGGGCGCCCCGATAAGCATCGTATCTGATGCTATCCTCTCTGCGATCGAGCTCGGGGGAGATTTCCGATTCTCTCCCTTTCTCCCCATCGTTGGCGTGTGCGGTGAAGTAAGAAAAAAAGAAGTAGAAACTCGCCTCCCCCCCCCTTCACTCCCTCTCCGCGTCCCTTTGTCAACCCATAGTTGTGCCTTTCATCGTTACCCGCGCGCTGCAGCCGCGGGGACTCGGAGGCAGGATGAGGAGCGTCGATTTCCTCGACTAAATCGACGTCGGCTGTATATATACATGCACAGAAGTGTACCCGGTAGTGTCCCCATCTCTCTATCTCTCTCTCTCTCTCTCTCTCTATCGCGCGCGGACTCCCCTCTCATTCCCTTTTACTCCGTCCTCGGAACCGTTAAATCGCCGCGAGGCCATCCCTCTATATCTCTGTTTTGCGTTCTCCGGCTGCAATCCGGCCCTGCCGCAGCCGTGGTATTGCGCACCCCCCCCCTCCCGTTTGTGCTCTCGCACCACTCAACGTCGCGGGTATTTATATACATATACCTTTATACGTATATAGTCGACACACGTCATTGTCATCCGCCACAAAACAGTTCCGCCGTTTCAGAAATAGAATTCTCAGGGTATATATCGAATGACAATTTATTTCGAATGGCCTCTCTATCTCCGGTATTGTAAGGTGTCTCTTTCTCCCCTCCTCCCCCAACCACCATTTCCTTTCTCTCTCTCTCTCTCTCTCTCTCTCTCTCTCTCTCTCTCTCTCTGTATAGCTCTCTTTTTCGGTTTCTGTGTCGCCGTAGCGACTAGGATGAGACGAGGACGAGATTGGAGAGGTTCTCTCTCTCTCTCTCTCTCTCTCTCTCTCTCTCTCTCTCTCTCTCTATACGGCGTGAACATCACCGTCATCTATATATATATATATATATATATATATATATATATATATATATACACATCCCCCTGCAGAATAGATGTTATCGCGACAAGTGGCGCAGGGGATAGAGGAGGGCGATGAGGAAGGGGGAGATCGAGCGATGCAATGAAAGATACCTTATACTTCTTCTCTAGGCCTTTTCCTACCATCCCCCCAACCGACCTCAACCCCTCTCCCCGTTTTTTTTTTCGCCCGTATAATATGGACGCGCGCGCCAGCCGTTTCTGTATGATCGTATAATGCAGCCAGCATCGGTGGGTATTAATGTGTGTGTGTGTGTGTGTGTGTGTGTGTCAGCGCACGCGCACGTTTCTAACAATGTGTCGCATTCCACCATCGAGTCGATCCGTACCGCTGATAATTTCGACAGAGTTGCAATTTGCTGTACAGGAGGCCCCGGGAATTCGTCTCTCTCTCTCTCTCTTTCCCTCTCCCTTTTTCTCTCTATCTCCCTTACACAATATCTCCATGATGTCTATAATATATATATATATATATATATATATATATATATATATATATATATATATAATATTATTCCCGCTGCTGTACCCCATTGC
This sequence comes from Sycobia sp. Sy_11, assembly GCA_018907035.1. Lineage (NCBI taxonomy): Eukaryota > Metazoa > Arthropoda > Insecta > Hymenoptera > Epichrysomallidae > Sycobia > Sycobia sp. Sy_11. Next base: position 2,198,202 of record JACCIC010000031.1, read on the forward strand.
CATCGGCTTTTCTCTTTTCATTCCTTATACGCGCGCCCGAAGCACCCCCCAATCGACTCCTGCAACCCTTTAGAATATGCTCTTCACTCTTTGTCTTTTTCTATTTCTGTCTCTGTCTCTCTCTCTCTCTCTCTCTCTCCTCTCTCTCTCTCTCTCTTGGCCGTTTTCGAAACGCTGTATCATTAGAAAAAAAACAGATAAAAGAATCATTGCCTACTAAATTAATGGTTCAAGTCTCGAATTTTTGAAATTGAATTTTCGTTTATCGAATGTCTCCGCAAAACACGCAAGCTTCACATTAAAGGCTATCTCTTAAATAGATAAATTTACGAAAATTTCCTTAATTAAAAAAAAGTACCGGCTGTCAAGGATTTTCCCTTGCAATTAGACGGCGCTCGGAAGTTAAGCCGTTAATAAGTAGTCTAACCAGCGCAAACCGACGAACGTACGTATCATACAACTTTATAATGCTTACTTAAGAAGCCTTACGAGCCATGTAATTGGTCGATCTGCGATTACCTCCTCGTCGCGCTTGGCGGTCAACCCCTGAATATTGACGACGAGTAATTGCTCAATAATTTTTAAATTGCGCGAATAGAAAGAGCGAGGCTTCAATATGCTTTCCCAATTTTCGGGCGAGCAAAGAATTATTGGACTTCACGCGCGGCGTGAAACTGTAAATTTTTCGATCGAAGCCAGGGTCTTCAACTCGAGCACAGCGCGTGGGCCGCGATTAAGCTCAATGAGAAGAAAATCCGTATCAAAAAGTTCTGGTCTTCGGCTTTAATTAAAACAAAAATTTGTCATAATAATTTCTCACGAAGTTACGGAGCTCCGACAAATCATCAAAATTGAGACTAAACTTATTCTGTAATAATGACAAACTTTCTCGAACTGTAAATAGAAAGAGTAAATCAAATGATAGGATATGAAAACACGATATTATAGTGAAATACAAAAAAAATATAGTAACCCTTTCATACCAAGGCTATTTAAGTTGAAAATCATCAGTAATTATTATTCAGAAAAATAGTTTGAATTATTTTTTAAAACCTGCACTCATCGCTTCAGTCATAAAAATACATAAAAAGTACGTTCCTTCCTTACGGACGTACTTAAAGTGGTTGTAGATGAAATTTAGGAAGTCTTTTTTTTTAGAAATTTTTGAAACTAATCCTTGCAATGAAAAGTCAGTCCATCGTTTATTCTCTTTTAAATATAACACTTAATTGGATGAGAGTCGAACCATTTACTGTTCCATTCTATTAGCTAAAGGAACATCTTTTCTATCATAACATATATACGTATACTTTACTCCAGGCTACCAAAAACTAAGTTTTCTTAAAATTTCGTTGCCATCGATTTTGTAATGTTTCAAATTTTTCTGACCATATAATGAAAATCGCACGCTTTATTAATAATCAGTATACAGTATAGATAGTCTATCACATAGATCGGTCAGCAGTAAAATATTCCATTCAATAGTTTATAACAACGTTATTTATTATTTATTGAAATAAAATACAACAAGAATTTAATCATATTTAGCAAATGTTTAATGACGTGCTTAATAGATATTTTTTGGTACCTTAGTAAATATTCACAAGACTTATTTCTTTTTGACTTCCTAACGTACGCTTTTCTTAATTACCAAATTTTCATTTCGTTTAATTTCGCTTATCCTCGATTCTGTCCATTTCGTACTTTGGAGGAACATTTTTACAATTCAATATTTTCGTTCACTTCTTTACTTCGCTTCAAAAGGTTTTTTTTCAGGAATGGCCAATCACAGAGCGGGAACAAACTTTTGGTACTTTTACTATTTTCATATATATATATATATATATATATATATATATATATATATATATATATATATATCTATTGTTCGAATCCAACTATCACCTATAACGTAACGCAGAGCGACCGAATGCTTCCAGCAATCTTCTCGATATGCGATCAGCGAGTGAAAAGAAAAACAAAACACACCCCGCCCCCCCCTGACTAAATAATGATATATCTCGAATTATCGAAAACGCGTACCCGAGAGAGTCCGTTCCCGAAGTTTTTCCGGAACGAAACGCCCGCCTGCGAACGGCTCCCCAGGTTATTCCACGGAGATGGGCGAAATCTCGGCACGGCACCGAGTCTAGCTCGGGCTCCGCCTTCCCGTATCCGCGCGCGTCGCTGTTTTTCAAAACCCGCGCGGGGCGAAGCTGCAAAAGCGCCCCTGGGCGGGGAGGGAGGGTTGGATGGATCGAACGTTTTCATCCTGTATAAATATACGGGTCTATCTCTCTCTCTCTCTCTCTCTCTCTCTCTCTCTCTCTCTCTCTCTCTCTCTCTCTCTCTCTCTCTCTCTCTCTCCCTCTCTCGCCAACGAAAGCAGAGCATTTTTGTCAGCGCAACTTCGAAGGGCCGAAAGTTTGTGCCGGTGCGGCGGGGTTGGGCGAGAAAGAGGGGGGAGGGGGGGTTGCACTGCCGCAGCAGCCAGCGGTGGTTAGCGTGACGGGGAGGGGAGGTCGTGCTTTCCTTGCCTCTCGGCAGAGCGCGCCGGTCCGCGGCTCCCGCTAAAACTCGTTTTCCAGTTTGAATTTGGAGCAGCCTTCCGCCCCGCCCCCCGTCCCGCGAAAACCCTACCCACGGAACCGCGCCCTGAGCAGCAAAAGTGCAGTAATGAAATTTCCCGGAATTGCTAATTGTCCCGAATCAAGCTCTATGGAGGGATATCCAGGTTGTTTTAAAGCTCTCCATTATCTATAGTATATGTATATATATATATATATATATATATATATATATATATATATATATAGAGAGAGAGAGAGAGAGAGAGAGAGAGAGAGAGAGGGAGAGAGTGAGGGGGGGGGAGATATTTTAAAAATCCTCGGATCTGGGATTGGAGGTAAAATTATATTACATTGGTTTTATACTTTTATTTCAAACTGCATAGATACATTAGAACAGGAACTACGCTCTTTTTGCATGATATTTTTCCGACATCAAGATTAGGTAATCTATTTTTTCTCCCGTATTTCATTGCATTTTGAACAGCCGGTAGCAGAATCTACACTTCAGAAATTTTAATTAGTAGTATATATATATATATATATGTATACATATATATTATGGCCGAGGCTAATGAGATGATAGATGGTACGCATGTTACTGCTCTAATTAAATTTCAGTACAAATTACTCTGCATGTTTTAAAACTTAAATAATTATTCGTTATAACATAATAGCAAATGAAAGTATAAAAAGAAAAATAACGCGAAATTGAATGTATTCTATAAATGCAGAAATTATTCCGAATATGAATTTTTTAAACAGAAAAATTTTGCAGTGTAATTCATTCCTTTGTTTCGTCAGCTTCAGTATGCTTAATGGTTTTAAAATTACTGTCAATGCCCGCAGCATAAATAATAAAAAATCTGAAATTCATTGTTACTATAATATAAATACGCGGAAAATTCGTATACGAATCGACGTCACTAACATACATTTCAAAACCTGTTGAAAACGGCACGAATGTCCCGAATACGTATTTACAATTTGTATTATTCATATCCCGATTGATTTTCGCAAAATTCTTCGACCTTAAAATTTCTCGAAACTCAGTCAAAACAAACAAACAAGCACGGAGATGCGAGCAACGAAAAGTTCCCAGTTACGTAAAGACAATCACCGGATATCAGTAGAGATATTTTTGAACGTACAACGCAAGCCGCCCAAAGTTTCATACTTGCGCTATAATCATGCATAATTTCTACACACACACACACACACACACATATATATATATATATATATATATTATATAATGATGCTTTTGCCAGGGAGGGGCAGCGGGGGACGGCGACGAATTTTATAACCCCGCGCGAGGCCGTGGAAACTCTCCGCCGAAACTACTACTTCCAATCCATGCGTGGCTCGTTGAAGATGGGAGGAGTTGGGGGGGAAGGGGTTTGGGGGCGAACAGGATGATCAGTTTTGAATGCAAATTAACTCGAGGGGGGAGAGCGAGAGGGAGGGGGAGATTCCCAACAGTTTCGCATCCGAATTGTAATTAATCCTTTAATTCTGGAGTGAATTTAAATAAGTTAATTAACCCGTTTTTTTTGCTACTCCTCGAGCTGTTAAATTTAATGTCGATCGTTCTTATTGGACGATATATATATATATATATATATATATATATATATATATATATATATCGCGAATGGATACTGTAAATATTAAGTTTCAGTCGAGCTTAAATTATATTTCATTGTGCGATGGCTTCGGAGCGACGAGCTTCGAAGTATATATTGTAATTGCAGCCTTATGCGCCGCGGCACCGTCTGAACTTTATAATATATATATATATATATACACCAGTGCTTAAATTAAAATTTCAACGTTTTCTGTTGGGAGCAGGCCGTTAAACTTGCGACATGGTAATTATAAGTACATATATATAGTGCATGCTATCTGCAGCAAGGTTTACTTTACAATATAGTTCAAATACATTTGAAAGTGATATATATACACACACACATATATATATACCTTTAATGTAAAACTTATATAACTGCAGTAGATAAATTTACCTGTATATTTTTTTTTTATCTTTGTTCAAATTTTGAATTTAATTATAGTATCAATATACGTAGCTATATATAGTGCACGGCAATTCTGTACACGAGAATAATCAATTATGCGAAATCTGTCGATCTGCTAATTGGGAAGAAAATTATAATACGGTACCGCATTTATACTACTTATCGAGTACTGCTAAACGACTTATTAATCGAAATTCATTCGAATGAAATTGCCAAATGAATGTTCATTGAATCGAATGAGAGAGAGTAGCTGTCGATTGGCGAACAAAGTTGAGAGGGAAGAGCCTTTGCTCTGTATTCTTGCTGAATTTTGCCTATACGAAGTTTCTAAAACACCTGATATTCATATCTATGGGCCGAAAATTGCTCAATGAACGAAACCTCTCGTTTACTTGCATAAAATACTGGAAGAGACTTAAACGAATGTAATTCACACAGTATACTGAATCGTCACTAAATATATCCATACACGAGCTAACGAATTCATTGTAATATTCATCTGTAATCGCGATTTTTCGATATGATCAGACGCAAATTGGAGGTGGGAAAATTCTACGAGAACGATTGGACAAAATTAATATGAATTGTGCGTAGATAAATTTGTAATGTGTATCTAACCTATTGAAATAAATGGCGAAGAGCAAATCTAGCTTAGACAGACCGATTATTTACACATTTTCCGTAATCATGCTATGTGTTTTATTCGCAAAATAAAGGCGTTTACCATATACGTATCCAGAATTTTTTTTTCGAAAATCCGGATGACCCACCGGGGAACTGTGAGTCGAAAGAAAGTTGTCAATAAGTCCAACTGTACGTAATCCCGCAGGGCAATAAAAATATGTCAGCAAAATAAAAAAAAATATATATATATATAATAATAAAATCGACCCAAATTCCCTCCTAGATATTATGTATACACACCATCGCTCCCGACCATGCTCTCAAAATCTTTGCCCCGCGCAAAGCCAAGAATTCCAGTATACCGGATGTATGTTCTATATATATACATATATATATATATATATATATATATATATATATATATATATATATATATATATAGATGCGTGGATACATCAACAAGATATCAACCGACCCTTTCAATTCTCTCTCCTTCTCCCCCCCACCCCCACCTCCCTCACTACCCGCCCGAAGCGTTAATTTGACGCGGCCGCGTACGTCCGCGCTTGTATATGTATGTCCCGCAGGTGCAATTTATTCGCTCGCGCCTACCGACGATGTAAATAACCGCGCGATATACCAGTTCGATTCTTTTGATTTTCCGAATGCATAATGGAGTATTAACCAATATTGATCATTTGTTTAATTTAACGCGCGCGGGCGAATTTCAACCTCCCCCCCCCAACCAACCAACAACCCCTTCCCCCGGCACTTTGGACGGGCGAGCGAATATAAATACGCATTTGCATTTCACGCGCGTAGATATATATGCATAGCTCACCGTCGATAGTGGTTATATTAAATGTCTATATATATATATATATGTATATATGTATATATATATATATATATATATATATATATATGTATATGTATATATGTATATCAGCTGTGAGAAAAATAGAGGCAGTAAGTATTAATTTTCTATAAAGTGAGTTTAATTTTGAACCACTTGATATTCTTATAATAGGATTTAGGTATAGCAGGTGCGAGACGAAAAAAAAAACACATTCATTAGAATTTCCAACTTAAGGAGTTCCGTTATTTCCAAAAAACAAACGAACAAAAAAAATCGTTTCGTGTTTAAATAATCATCATCTAAGGTCGTTTGAAAACGCTCTCTTGAGTGAAAATAACCAAAAATAATGACCGAGTTATGAATAATCTCGCGGGAGATTCTGGAAAAAGGTGTGCTTTACAGCATAAAGCAAGACTGAATTACCGAAATGAAAAAATCGACCGGGCTCAGTTAGGCAATAATGTAATGCATAGACGATTTCTGTTGCGCCTGCTCCTTTGTTGGGACTCACATAACATCAACTATAATGGCTATATATACACGGACAACCCTTCTACCTATATGTTCATCCTCTCCACAGCACCTATTTAGCTCAATCAAGAATCATAAAAATTATCTAATTTACTCGACTCTTACATTAAATTCAAGAATCTCGATACCTTTTTTATTTATTCTTAATGTGTCGTTCGAAATATCGACATTTCCAAAATCGAACGACTGTAGAAGATTTAAATAATGTTTATAAGCCGATGTTGTGCGTATGGGACGTGCACGTCGTTTTTTAAAAAACATAAAGATTGCCCGTCATTGGTAGTACTAAAAATAAACAACAATATTATAATACCGATTGTTTAAGTACAGCTGAACTCTGTAAAAAAAAAAAACAAGTGTCTTGTTACATATTTCCGAAACTTACGCTTTAATTTTCGTTTAAATATTATAACAGGTTTTTTGTGAAATTATAAATACTTTCGGAAATTGCAAAATAAATGTATCATTTAAAATGCAAGTGTATTTAATCCTTTGAGGACATTTATTCTGCGATCAGATTTTTTTAAAAATGTTATATTTAGGATTATATTTATTTCAGTATTATCCTATAGATAATTAAAGCGTTTACGCTGTGAGTGTCAGTCACTCTCGCTAACTCACTACCTTACCCCCCCCTCTCTCTCTCTCTCTCTCTCTCTCTCTCTCTCTCTCTCTCTCTCTCTCTCTCTCTCTATCTATCTATCTCACACTGTTTTCGCTGCTAATACCGGCGGTACAGTTCGCTGAGCCGAACTGCTCGGCAAATTCTAATTGGATTAATAAAAAGTCTACAATCTAGAAAATAAATCCCTCTAAAAGCGCTCTGTACAAGGAAAGCCTTTTAGAAATTTAATCGAATGCTCTTTATCGCCCAACGAGATCAGAGGTGTATATATATATATACACCACCACATAGTGGAAACATTGTGACTCTTTTTGTAAGAGCGCAGAATATTACGCAACGCTCAAAATATGAACGAAACTATAATTGAATAGAAAATTAAAATTAACTAAAGTAAATTAATTATATACACACACGCGCGCGCACACACGCACGCACACACACACACACACACGTGTAATAGAATTAGAAATTCTAATGCATTGTCATGTGATTTACGTAAAACGTTCGGTACACATGCCCCGCCGCGAATATCGTTGAGCACGCGAACCGAGTAACGTTGATTGCGAGCTTTAATCTACAAATCGCTTGCGGAAGCTCCGGGATATATATATATATATATATATATATATATATATATATATAACTCGCCTCTCTCATCGCGATGATAAATCATTTAGCGCGCGCTTATATATATATATATATATATATATATATATATATATATATATATAAAATATGTTATATGGGTAGCGCATGCAAACGCTTTCATCGCGCGAGGCTCTCCGGACAGAGACAAACAGAGTTGGGCGAGGGTGAGGGGGATCGCTTTATCCTAATTTTGACGTGGCCGATATAAGTCCGTAAATTAAGTCAAAAGGAAGTACATAAGTATATATAGCCTAGATTATCTACTGTAAAAATATATCCACATAAACGAGGTCGAATGTAAAATCAAAAAAAAAAAAAAAAAAAAAAAAAACAAACAAACAAAGAAGAAAAAAATATAAATACATTTACTGTCCGTGTAAGCGCCAACGAAATCAGTAGACGTATATCGGGAGTTGCCACGACGCGCCGACCGCCGCCTATGCTCGTCCGTATATGAGACAGAAAGAGCCGGAAAGCTGGGGGCGGTGGCGTGCGCCTGTCAAAAATGTATATATATATTAAGCGAGGCGATGGTAATTATGGAGACGGGACGAACGTCGCTCTAGATCTTCTATGTATATATATATATATATATATATATATATATATACATATATTTTCTCTAACAGGCTAATTAAAACCGGGCGATCTTCGAATTATCGCCTCTGACGAGTTGCCCGTCTGCGTTTGTATATCGTAAAAGAAAAATCGGCGTTCGACGGGTGCCCGGGACGGTAGCGCGTCACGTTTATCGCGGCGGACTGAAAGAAGCGATGTGTATGGCAAAAATTATTAAGCCGACGGCTCGTTTGTCAACGTGGCCATTTATATTCTATGTGACTTCGCCCCTTTTCTCTCTTCTCTCTCTCTCTCTCTCTCTCTCTCTCTCTCTCTCTCTCTGTTTAGTAACTCATACCCGGTATACGTATGTGAGGGATTTTTTTTTCTTCATCATTTCTTCTCGCCCGCTTTTCCCGCCCTCCTCCGCGTATGCAAGCTCGGCGTACGCGCGCGCACGATAATATACTCGGAGAGGGCTTAAAAAAAAATATATATATATATATATATATATATATGTATGTATGTATTGGGACTGTGGGAATTATGCTCGACCATCGTTTTTTATTTATTTTTGTCTCTCTCTCTCTCTTCTCAAACCGTCGCAGGCGTAGTAGGTAATTATAATTTTCGCCGTTTATATACGCCGTCTGCCTCGGCGTGTATTTTTTTCTTCTTTTTTTTTCAGAACCATCATTCAGTTCGCTCATTTATATATCAGCGGCTTATCTCGATCTATCTTATTACGATCTTATGGTGTATAGGTTTCCGCGCGATTCTCAAAATCAAAAGCCATCCCTCGCTATCTATGCGATACGAATTTATTGCACTTCGCTGGGATTAAAATGAAAAGCCGTTTGGTAAATCTTATCGAGCTTCGAAAGTAGATGTACGATACATCTTTTTTTTTTAGCGAATCGACGCTGTGCACAGCTCCGATTAATTCACCCGTGCGATTTCGTTGAAGAATTTTCTGTTCACGCTTTTGGATTGGCGATTATTAACTTTGCGGCGGTCTTGAGCGTAAATTGGATTTTCGTGGTGAAAAGCGTTCAAAAAACCAAACCCCTGAAAATAACGGTTTGTCAAATTTCTCTCGAGGAATACAGTACATATATATATATTAAAAAAATTTTTGAACACAAGTTGTAAATCTCGTCAAAATGCATATTTTTATCTGTCCTATACTATTAATTCAACTCTGTTATAAAATTATTTAAAGTGTTTAAACTTATATCTTTATTAAGTATAGATGAGGTACGGGACGGAAAGACCAAAGCCAATTGAAATTTTATGCCGTTGAATTTCGTTTCTTAAAAAACAATATTACAAATAAAAAAATTTGTAGGAATAATAAAATTAATACATATTTATTATACCCGTAATAATGTCAAGCTATTTGAAGAAAATTTCATATATATTTTACGAGATAAATTACAGAATAAACCAAAAGATTCTCTATTTTTTACCGTTGTTTTTGGTAATTTTCCTAATTAGCGTTCCAAAAATATTTTCTATGTAAGGTGGCACATGTGTATTCGTATGTAACTTTTGAACCAATTTTTTATTTATTTTTTTTTATTTACTTTGAATAAATTACGCTTTTAAAGAAACAGCGTACAAAATGAAAAGTTTTTAGATTCACTTTGAAAATAGATTTAAAATGAATTTCTTTATTTTCCGTGATATATGTTCGAAAGATCGCGTCGTCTCTATGGTTTTCGGTATGAAAATTGAATTCGCTTGAAAGACCAATAGACGGCATTCGTAATCAACGTCCCAGCAACGGAAAGAGCGCGTAAGTACACAAATCTTCGAGCAAAATCGAGCAAGAAAACTAATCGGTCTTCATTTTTGTTTTTTGTTTTTTTCAAGTTTATTCGGTAAATCTTGTATAAATACATCTCTGTGACAGTTTTGTGCAAATAACGTCTCTCGACTAAAATAATATTTACAACAGAATATTGAATCGCATCTTTTATGCGGGTGTCCCGTTCCTCGCGCCCGCGCGCCGATGCCGCGTCGACTGCATCGATTCGACGGCGATCATTTATTATATATATATATATATACAGGTAAGAAACGTGCTCCGGTTAGCCTCGATGTCGGTGGAATTTTTATCAGCCCCGTCTGAAATGGAACCGGCCGCATCGTTTCCCTCGCCGATGTTTACCCCCCCCCCCGTCGCCGTTCGAACAACGCTAATATACAGGAACGAGGAGTACGATAAACAACAACAGCCAAGCATGTATATTAATTGGATGAATAACGGCCGAATATACATCGCATACGGCGACAGATTGGCCACGGATTAGAAAACATCGTCCTCGAATCGCTGAATTTCCAGGTGCGTCAACGTGTTTGTTTTAGCATCAAACTCAATCGCCTTCCTTCTCTTTCCCCATCTCTCTGTCTAACCTTTTTCGAATTCAATCTATTTCGTTTTGTCCCCTAGACGCCTAGTTTTAACTGTATTTTGCCGAATGTCTGTATTTAAGGGATGATTGACTTTGGGTGCGTTGAATTCTTAAGAGTAATGAGACTTTCGCCTCATCGACTGACAGATCTACGATTCGTAAGTTATATATTAGTATTATATCGTGATTGTATTATATCGTGTTTTTATTATATCTGTATTGAGTATCTGTTGACAATCTATGTGACAAAGTAAGGTTGTTGTTGCCTTTAGTACATGTGATATTTTCAAGACTAACGAGATGGTTGTTTTTTTTATATTGTTTCTTGCACTTGATACGTACGTTGATTTTCTGGCGAAAATGACCGCGACACATATAGCAATTACACTTCTGCGCTTTATAATTGATTGTATCGACCTACGTTTTGTAAAGATTTCTTCAAAGAAATGTACAGCTATCTCTCTCTCTCTCTCTCTCTCTCTCTCTCTCTCTCTACTCCAAGCCTTCATAGCCTCATAGAGGCCTCGCGCGGACTCACCCAGCGAAAAAGTTCACAGAGTTCTTGGAATGATCCAGGACATTTTCGGGGAAATACACAAAGGCGATGTCACGTAAGCGTCTCGCCCGTCGCCCCCGCCCTCTTGATCGCGGACGCGTCGCAAGAAATTGGAAGCGGGGGCAGGGGGGAGGGAGGGGGCAGCGTAATTTAATAAGGGCCTCGCCCCGCGGCCCCTGCGCCGCCGTCTCTCTGCGCCGACTCGAGCAGAGCCAGCCATCCCGCGCGTATGCGCGCAGATTTCGTCAGTTTTCGGCAAATTTGCACGCGTCCGTCGGAGTGTCCGCGCCCTCGAGCTCGGGTAAGCTCGTAAGCCAGGCCCTGTCTAAGATGCGCGCCGAGATGCGCGATGTACCGTCCTTGGGTGGGATTCGGCTCGGCGCTGAAGTAGCGCGTACTCGAGCTCTGTCGCGTTCTTCAGCCTTACGTTAAGGCGCACTCCGAATTCCCCGACGCGCGCTCGCAGCTTTGTCCATTGAACATTTTCATCTGTCCCCCACCCCCCCCCCCAGTCCTATAAAATGGACAGTAAACATATCTCGTAGATTTATATTTGCGTGTGTTTGAGGGATGAGTGGCTCGTTGGCCCGAGTACCGGGTGAATATGTACTTTTACATCGTTCGCCTAGAGACGCGAAAACAATTTCTGACACTTGAATTGCACTGCTCTGTGCTTTTATTTTAGTCACGATAATTTTAAAATAGTTATGGAATTTGTAAGTCAAAAATTGTACTTATGTTGAATGTTTTTAATTAAATTAATAGATATTTTATCGGTCTTTCAGTCTTTGTAATAGAATTAATATATTAAACTAAAATAACGACAGCCAGACTGTCCTTGTTTATAGTCATCCTCGAAGAATCTGAAATAGGACATATTGCTAAATATAAATTAGATATAGTTAGAATATAGATTAGAATGAAGTTTATTATTTTTATTTTATTTTATTTAATTATTATTATTATTTTTAATTTTTCAAGTATATTCTATCTTAGCAAACGACAACCTGACTGCCCCCACCCATCTTAAATTTAAACTGTCCTTCGATGTCCGACGTTTCGAAGCGCTGCGGTTCATCCTGAGAAAATAAACTTAATTTTAGTAGTAAACTTGATTTTCAGTAACAATTTTTCTTTCAGATTCCTCGGGAATTATAATAAACAAGGACAGTATAACTATCATTGTTTCATTTGAATACATTATAGTATAAAGATTGTAAGACCGATAAAAATATTTATTAATATAGCATTTATAGTATTCATAGTACTTTTTGATTTTGTAGGAAATGACAGACAAGTACATAACTTAAACTATTCTTTTATTTTATAGATATATTAATTATTTATGAATTACCTATAGAATCATAGTATTGCACCTTCTTTTATATCTTCGTTTATCAAGAAACATGTATTTCCCTATCTATTTTTCCCTCTCTCTATCTAATTTTTGATTAAATGTTTCAGAATCTAATGTATTTCGCTTTTTATTATTATTATTATTAATATTCGTATTATATATATACACGCATATAAAACAAATAAAATTAGTGATAATACATACATATACCAATATAATTTCTATGCAACCGTATTCAAATACTAAAATATTCAAGCATAAAAATTTATATTGTATGTATTCAATTGCAATATAATACTAAGCATCGTTTATTCTGAACCCACAGTCCTTAGACTAATAAATAGATAAATAAATAAATAAATAAATATATATATATATATATATATATATATACCTCCCTCTTTCTCTCTCATCCTATATCTCAATCCCTCCTCCGCAGCTCCACACTCCACCCTCATGTAGCGTGGCGAACATAATCCGTCTTCGAGCCCTTCCCCTTCGCCCGCCGCGCTAATTTCATTTTCTTCTCATTCCCCGCGCATCAATCAGCCGCTCTTTCTCTCTCACTCACTCTCTCTCTCTCTCTCTCTCTCTCTCTCTCTCTCTCTCTCCCTCGCTCTCTCTCTCGCTCCTCAGTTATTTTGAATCGCCGCGTGTGTGCCTCTCATGCGCGTGGAGTCGCATCGGAGGGCAGAGGAACGGGTGAAGAGCCTCGATTCCTTCTGCTCGCTGCATCAGCCTCGCTTTTTTGCCGCCTTCGTCGCGATATTACATACACACACACACACACACACACACACGCACACGCTCAAGCATTATTGCCGCGCCGGACTTCGTCCGGATCCGCGGAAGCGTGCAGTTGGGGGACCGCGGCCTTGCCCTCGTGCGCGGCGTACAGCTTCAACAACTCTCCGGCCCGCGCGCCGGTATTTATATAATATGCGGCCGCGCGGCCTTTTACTCCACGATCCTCCACCCCCCCCCCGCGCCCTTAATCTCGCTTATTACACCGTTTTTATCCTCATTAACGCTTTCATTTCTTCGGTGAGTATATATATATATATATATATATATATATATATATATATTCTTTTACGCGAGATCGCCTCTTAAACTTCTTCGGCCCATAAATCTCGTCGGTGCGCCACCGCCGCGTCCGATGCCTCCTCGCCGCTATATCGCGTCCTATCTCTTCTCTCCGTTCCTTCGCTCTCGCTCTCTCTCTCTCTCTCTCTCTCTCTCTCTCTCTCTCTCTCTCTCTTTCAGCATCGGCGCAAGCCCTTCGTCCGCCGCGTGGATACACGCGCAGGTAAAGATATAATACATGTAAAGATATATATATGCGTATGAATATATATATATATATATATATATATATATATATATATAGATGTGTGTGTTGAATGCGTATGTGTGTGCGCCCGCGCACGACGATACCCGCGCGGACACAGAGAGAATTGCGCTCTCGCTCTCGCGCGAATGATTTGCGACGAATTGTGATCCTTCTTTTCCTTTTTCTTCTCCCCCCCCCCCACACGCACCCACCACCCGCCCAACCCTTCTTCTTTTCGTTCGTTTCGGCGCGTACCGACAGACGGAGAAAGATAGAGAAGGAGAACGGGCGGCGGGGCGAGGGGACGAGGGAGCTTTTTGCCAGGCACGTCGTTAAATTATCTGTAGTATTAATAAAAATTATTGCGGCGTGTTTTTAAAGTGAAATGTTAATGTAACCGTAATAAAAAACCCTCGGGGCGCTGCAGTGGCGCGGCGGGCTCGGCCGCTCGCTCGGTCGCTCTGTACTTTTGCAGATTGCTTTCGGGGAGGGAACAAATTTCCAAACGGTAACTGATTCTTCGGCTTTTTCTCCCCCTTCCGTCCTTTATCGTCCCCTTTAACGATAGTTTCTCTCTCGCGTTCTTGCTTTCGACTTTTTTCTTTTTCCTCTTTTTTCTTATTTTTTATTTTTTTATTTTTTTATCTTTTTATTTTTTAATTGCTGAATTAATTTCGAGAAGCGAAAGAAGGAATCGAATTAAGCGCGCGCCGAATTCTAAAACTTTTTTGCAGCATTTCAAGCGTATTATATAACTTGGTGCGTTATATACTGTAAGTTAATGAAAGGCTTCTTCTTTTTTTTTTCGTTTCTCGAACGCAATATCTTTTATGGCTTAAGCGAATTATTCGATTTTATAGAATTGAAGGGAGAATTCGTAATTGGCTTTGGAGATACTTTTGCCGGCTAAATGTATTATACAATAACTATTATTTCATATATACATATATATAAGTATGCTTATTGACTGGAAATATAAAAGAACTTTATAAGCGAAAAATCCAGATTCAGTCGGAATCATAAGCAGTCAAAATCGCATATAGATAATTTTAATAATAAAAGAAAATTTACCGTATGCGGAAACATTAATAAAGATATTGTGAAGAAAAAAAATTTTTAAATCGCGTTTACACATTTTAATGATTTTTAATATTTTGTTCAAGTCGAATCGCAGTATTTACTGCTTGCTAATAATAATAGTCCGTTATACATTTTCTTTTTTTTTCTTTTTCTAATTTAACAAACCAGCCTTACATGTGTAATAGTTTTCTACAAATAAAATTTTATACAGCCGTTAAAATGAGCTGAAAAACTTGGGTTAACGACGGCCGTAATATCTCCATTCGGTGGAACGGCAATAGTGCCGGGTAAAAAGGCGGAAAAGAGACGGATCAAAAAAGCACGAGAGAGAATTAATGCCGCCATTGTAGAAAACGCACGGATTTATCATCGGGAGATAATTGCAATGATTATTGTTGTATATACGTACCGTCGATTTACCATACGAATATTTCATTGCACCTATACAATAATCGTTAATATGAAATATAAATATTAAAGTACATAATTTTCTTTTACTTTTATGTTTCCATTTTATATATATATATATATATATATATATATATATATATATATATCTTCATTTGAAATACAAGAGAAATCGACTTAATCACTCGCGTACTTGCAGTTTTTTTTTCATCTGCATTCAATGTTTCAAAAATATCCGGTAAAACCTCCTTTTTATTTCTCTTGCATATATATATATATATATATATATATATATATATATATATATATATATATATATTTGATTACTGAAAGTATCGTAGAAGCTTAAGAAGAGTTAAGGAATCCTAAATAACAAAAAGGAATTAATTACAAATTTTTCTCAGTAGAATTAACCGAGCTTTTAAATTAGTTAAGACTGATTTATTGAAAATCATCCAAATGATAAGCATCGAAATAATATTGGCAAATTGATTTAGTATTATAAATATATAGATGGCAAATGGACAAATAGTTAAAAAGAAACTTTGTTAAACGCTATTCATTTGCCAGCCCGTATGAATAATGTATATTAAAAAAATAATAAAGTAAATGGAAAAAATTTTAATTAATAATAATGTAATCGAGGTGAAAGTACCCATCTCGTAAGTAAGAATAAGGCAAGTACTATATATATATAGTTACATATCTGTAGAAAATACAGGGCTGAACATGTCAAGGTCTGCCAACGTGCTGGAAACATGGAAATCTTCCGAACAGTTCGAGCCCATCGAACGTAGCGCGGCCGATCGCGTTGCCGGAACGTCAGAAGCGTCTCTCGGGCGTTGACGCTTCGCGCGGTTGTTTTGACGCTCGGATCAACTCGGTCGGCACAAACCGATTCGAACGGCCCTAGAGGCTCCCGAGCAAGCCTTCGGCTTTGTTCGATCGTCCAACAACAACTCTGGATTAAAATTGTATTTTCAGAATTTCGATCGGAATGCTCCGTCTGCACGAGTGGCGCGTTTGCCGCAGATGTAGGATTACGTGCTTCGAGAATAATGCATTGGATCGAATGAAAATCTATTCTTATCGTCCTGGGTGCCGATAATTGCGTTAATACATGCCGATGGTAAATTTTTTAAAATCTATCGGGTTATTTTTTTGAATATTCTCGATGAAACATTTCTTTCGCTTATCGAATAAAATGGCCGATTGCTTGAAGTATGATCGAAGTTCGGCCGAGCGGAGGTGGGCAAGTTCTAAAGGAACGAACTAAATTAAGGGAAACTTTAATTAATTCGATAGCCCGGCAATTATCGATATTATCATTGCTTCGAGCCCACGAAGAGGAACAGGAGCGATTCGAAATATCTACGATAGTGAGCTTAATGTTTATTTTTCTGAATTACAGATTCAACGAGGTATGTGATTTACGCGACGAGACCGTGCGCATGGCTGATAAAAAACATTATGTCAAGACCTGGCTAATAAATATCAAAAGTAGAAAAATAGAAAATAGGGGAAACAATAGAGAAAAGTCAAGTAATACTTAATGTTAGATTTCTGCCGAAATCTCATAATGTATATTTTGAGATAACGGGGAAACCCTTAGGTTAATAAATTATGCTTGGCGAAGACGCAGCGTTGACCGTTATAATGTCTAGTTTATACGTGCGATTCTTTCTACTAGTTCAGTCGGGTTGTGGACTGGCTGAAATGATCGACATCTGCCATATAATTAGGGTGCTTATTGTATCGGCGTTATAAACAAGTTTGTACTTGCACCTAAAAAGTAAGCGTCTCCGAGGTATGGTAATGCCCTCAGCGGTGGGTGGTGGTCACTTCGTACTTCGTCGCTGTATAGATCCCTCGCAACCTGAAGCTATAAGTTAGCGATCGTGTCTTATTGTATCTCATACTCGTATTTTTATCTTTAATAAACGTACTTAAAACAATCATTCTGTCGATCGTAACTTCTACACTTACATGTACTATACGTTGAAACTTTGATGGCTCGTGCAATCGGCTCGCTCCGCGCAAACTGTATCCGTATGCTTTCTAATCAATCCGTGGCAACATCGCGCATTTGAATCTTGCCCAATCGATTTTCCAATATTTCGCGCAACCCGAAACTAGGGATTAATTACGAAATGAGCCCACGACTCAAATTTTGAAATCCACAAGCAGCCCGGCAGTCGACCGCCATTCGAGTTATTGTACATGAATTTGATCCCAAAATTATACAGACATGCTATATATATATATATATATATATATATATATATATATATATATATATATATATATATATATATGTATATATGGAAAAATAGTTAATTAACTCCTCTCGTATACGCAGATCCAAAAATCCCTCGTGATTAACCGACGCGACGTGGGTGCGCAACGTTGCGCAAACCCCGTACGGGCGCGTAGGTACATCCGTCCGCGGTCGCTCTCGGGCGCCGCGCATCGTTGCAGCCCCGAATAAGCGGCTCGGCGGGGTTGCGGCGCGGGGCGGGAGGGTGGTGAGGGGGTAGACGCCGAGACGCAACCGCGGCCTGGGCCAGTCGCCGCGCAAGCCGCAGCGATGAGTTCCGAAAAGTGGAAGCGATCACTTTTCCCCACATATGTACGTGTAAATATATATATATATATATATATATATATATACACCCCCTTGGAGTATAATACACAGACACTCTATCTCTCCCTCTCTCGACCTCAGTCGCTCACTCACCCACTGTCGCTCGCTCACATAGGTCTACGCGGATCGAATTCCTCCTCTTTCGCATTTCTTTCTTTTTTTGCGGTCCCTTCTCCTCGTGGGTTGTGCGTTGTTTTTTTTTTTTTGTCCACGCGGCTTTCTCTTTCTCTGGAACATCCAGTGGGACAAATGTCGGGCATTTACACATACACACATACACACACATATACATATATTGCATACATTTGATTACCGGCGGAAGCTCTCGATTAAAGTGTCGACGAGAGATAGGAATTCTTCGAGCGCTTCTAGCGTTACATACGGCATATATAGATGTGAAACTTATATTCCCTATAGTTACGCTATGGCTTTTGTAGTAAACGTATAGACTGGATTTTACAAAAAATTGTCGAACGACAGTAGTACCGGGACAATGTGATGCTCGACCGCGGAGGTAAGTACGGAGATAGCGTTCAAAATTCACCCTCGTCCTATGCGTGCGATACCATTATAAGTATGTTTTATCCTGAAAAAGCTGCTCTAAATGCACGAATTTACTTCGATCCACGATTTGATCGAATTTTTTTTTTTTTTTTTTTTTTTGATTCTCAGAAAATCATCTGCGAATTTCCAGAAGTACGACAAAATTACGCGGAGGGGGGGGTGGCAGCATTCGCGCCCTCGGACAAAGTGTTTAAATCTGTTGCTAAGTAATCTTTGCGCGACGTATGGACGTCTGATTAAATCACTCGACGACACAGTTGAAGTATTGTAGAAATTATTTGAAATTATAGCCGTGATCGTTTAATACCGTTTAATATCAACTATATACGTGCGCGTATAATTAAATTATTTAACTCGTGTGCGAAACGAATTCGATCTGGAAATTGGCATCGTACGAGCTCGCGCACAATGTCCTGAAATTCTGGCGAGCGTTCATTTTCAATCGATCGCCGAACAGCAGCCCCTCGACATTTTACAGTTAAATTACGAAACAATTCTCACACCGTACCCGCGGCTCGTCTCGATAAAAACCCGATCGCTCACAGCAGTTTGTACAATTTACGACTAGTCTGAAAAAAAAAAAAAAAAAAAAAAAAAAAAAAGAAAAACCTCCTATCGATAATTCTGTCGCGATTGGGCTTTATCAGAATTATATGTAGTCTCCACTTCTCGCGTCACTCGCGTATTGTCGCTGACTTTACGAGTTCTATAGCTACCGATCCAGAAAGGGGCCAGAGCGCGAGCGGTTCAATTGGCATCTTAGACGCGAACGCGATCGTCGACGAGCGTACAAAGGCATCGAATGGCATCCACTTTGCCCGTCGAAATTCATCACCGAAGCAATTTATCATATTTTCGTGATACCCGACGTATTAATTTACAAGCCTTCGCATAAATAAGCACGTATATGTGCGCATGTGCGTGTGTTTACGAATATAATAGATAGGCGGCCTATAGATTCAAAATTGATTGAATTAAAAAAAAAAAACAAAACCATTGAAATTTTGTAATTGAAAATCTAGCTATTTTGCGCATGTGTTAGCAAGTTTGCTCAATATTGTGTGCGGGTATATTTTTATTATAGCAAATTAAAGTAATATTTTCCCTGAGTGAACGCATCGATCAATGCTCTATGTTTCTGTATCGATTATACCTAATATATATATATATATATATATATATATATATATATATATATATATATATATATATACATACACGTATATATAATTTCTTCGGAATGTCAAATGAAAAGAAGAAGCTCGAACCAAAGCACTCTCCTTCTCCATTTATAGTTCATCGATCAAAAAGAAAAAAAAACTATCTATTACATCATTAAGCGCGCGCAACAATCCACAAGACTAATTAAATTCTATACGGAAGCTCCTTTTAAAAATCTTCACGAAATACATTATATATATATATATATATATATATATATATATATATATATATATATATATAGATATACATATATACATATGTCGGACGCCAATAGCTCATTTACCACTCCCCAGCAGTTTTTCTAACCGGCGATTTTCACCGTAAACGCGACCGCGCGTCCGCCCGCCACGTCCGCTCATCTAAAACTCATCAATCCTCGGCAGAACGACCGCGCGGTACGGGCCCAAGGAGGCGTCGTGTCCCGAAAATCTCCCCCCCCCCCCGCCCCAGCCAGGCCACGCGCGCGCAAAGTTCACCCCGCAACAGTCCAAGACGACGGCAATCCCATTATATATATATATATATATATATATATATATATATATATATATATATATATACAGACAGCGAACGACAAAGTGTCGCGTCGCCCGTCCCATTAACGACTGCAGAAATCACCCGCGGTCTCGTACGCCGTCGTCGCGGTGTTTCCGTATACCAGACGAGCTGTCGACCCCTGCCTCCCCCCCTGCCCTTCACCCTCGCAGTTTTTATTGGTCGGGACCAAAAATAGAAGCGGGACAGACTCCAGCAGAAGTGAACAGACTGAGAAGAAGAAGAAGAAGAAGAAGAAGAAGATGCGCACACGTGATCGATTGGACGGATCTCGATGAGCTTCCCTAAGTCGCGCGCGCGGGCGCGACAATTCTTAAAATCAGGTTGAACGGGCATGAGGAGCTATAATCTACTTATATATGCGTGCAGTATATACATATATATATATATATATATATATATATATATATATATAGACTGTCACTTTTCCGGCCCGCCGTTCGTCTCGCGCGGGTGATTATAACTGTCGAGCCGACCGCGGGAGCGATTATGCGATGATCCCCAGCCGCGTGCCGCGCACACCGCGGATCTCGCTCGTGGGAGAGGAGGGGGGCTGTAGGTTCCCCTCTAATATCTAACGAAAAGATATATATATATATATATATGTGTGTGTGTGTGTGTGTGTGCACGCGGGGGATTCTCGCCTTCGGCGTTCGTTAGGATACGGAAGTTACGGAACGATGCCTCTCCAACGTGGTTGGTACGTGAAAAAGGGGGGAAGCGCGGCACGAGAGCCCGGGGAAACGTGAAAAATGAACTCCGGCCGCGCTCCGGGCGGGGACGAGATTTTGGGCTTTTTGGATTTTTCAAAAGCGTCGTCGTTCGTTATTCATACGACGGGTTCGCGCCCCGATGATTTATCGCCGTACGCGGGGATTTTCTGACTTCTGGCTCTCAAGGCGCTTTATTTAAAGGCTTATTGTAGATTACAAGCCAACGAATTAGTCAGTGGTTAATGGGTAGGCGCATTCATGTATTCTCATATCCATCGGACTCGAGATCACTGCGTGAATTGTAGCTGGCTGAGAATATTCCTTCTACAAGCGAGATCCGACGTACTGCCGATGAGGAATTAGTTTATATCCGAGCATTCTGTGAATTTCTGTTACGTATGTAAAAGGAAAACATGATTTCTGTCCTGAAAAATAATTTTATTACGGAATTCGGTATATATACGTCCGTACGCGATGGAATAACCACTATCATTCTATGTTATTGTAATATACTTGATTATCGGTTTGCCAATATTTTTCGAATCAGTTAATGTTCGTCTCGTAATTAATGACTACAGCCTATCGACACGTAAATGGGAACATTTGTCTAGGAAAAGTTGCCTCGCGTTTTCAGAGATGTAAATTCTTTCTACTGAATTTATCAAAAAAAAAAAAGAAAAAAAATTTTAAAAATTTCGTCGCCTTCCTGTCATTCGCAGCTCCATCGCTTCGGAGCTGGAAAAAAAATTCAATCTTTACATTCGGCTTTATTCGTCGAAACGCTTTCTGAATATTTTACGCCTGATGCGCGATAAGCCAAAGTCATAGAAAAAGAAAAAAGTTTCTATGAATAAAGCTTGGATATAAAATTAATTAAGGAACGAGAAAAAAAATTGATCGCGTTCATTTGGATCAATCGGTCGTATTATCGGGAAAAAGGTAGATTTGAGTTTTAATGTTAAATAAAATGCTCAAAAACATATATATATATATATATATATATATATATATATATATATATATATATCCATATAAATTAATTTGCACGCAATAAGCGTTCGACAATGATTTATTTTATAAAAATAGGAATTTTATACCGACGCGATTCAATCGTTAGATACGCCAAAATTCTATCCATAATTCATTCGAACTATTGTAATTAATATCTTTCAAATACCATATGAGAATTCACGTAAGCTTTCAAATTTCGGGAAAATAATTTACGAATATACACACAAACACAGACACACACACGAGGACGCGCGCATTTTGGTAAAAATGTTTCACGCGAATGAATAATTGATTCGCTTTGCGGGCGTATTTGCATCAAAGTCTAATTTGTCCGATTGGCGTTTTCGAAGACCGACTATATATATATATATATATATATATATATATATATATATATATATATATATTTAGATTGCGTAAAATATTTTCAGCGTTACAGAGCCCGAAGGCTAGAAAAGTTAAAAGGAAACAATTTGTTTATACGACGCGACGTCTCGTCGGCATTTCGTACGGATAACATATTCGGGGAATCGCTTAGAAATTTTCAATGCTCATAGTCAAATATTTCCGAACGACACCAGGGGGAGGGGGGGATTGATTAATCGATGGACAAGCGAGCGACGCGCACGCGCGCAAATATAGGACGAGATTTCGGGGATAAATCCGTGGCCCTGCGTCAGGTACATATAATAATGCTTCAATCGTTGAAGCAGAATTACATTCCGAAGTTACATTTATACACACACACACACACACACACACACACACACACGCGCGCGCGCGCCGCGCGCGCACGCATATATATAAAGCGCCTAAGCTGCTGTGGGACACTGCAGCGAGCGTATGCATGTAGTATAGTCGTAGATTTAGTGCCCCGTGGAACTGCATAATCCAGCTTATAGGCATAATACACCGTGTACGTGAGCATATTATATATATACATCCAAGTACGATATTGCGTACACCCTGGAGCTACATTAGCGAGTACTTATTACGCGTACATGCTATCCTATGTATATACAGAGAGAGGGGTGTGAGGGGGAGAGGCTCGGGGCTATTGATATATTCAAAGAGGAGTGAGGGGAGTGAGTGTGGGACAGGATTAACGAGCGAGTAGTTCTATAACTGAATTAGATTAATTTAAACTTTCGTCTCTGTTTATTTTCCCTAATTATATATGCACTATATCTACATAGAATGGAATTTGACAAATTATTTGCGTTATTATTTCTCAGAGAGCAAAATATATATATATACATATTAAAAATTAATTAAAATCTAAATCATACAATATATTATAAATAATACATAACAAAGATTTTTATCGATCTCACTGTCTTTCTAAAACAAGATTGTTATAATAAGAGTCGGTATTATATATATATTATACTGAAAATCCCTCGAGAATCTAATCCACCTGGAATTTATCCATTTATGGAATTGCGTCTGAAGGCCCGTTCATTTGGAATAGGGAAAAATCTGATATGAAATTCGAAAATCGACGTTTCGGACAATGATGTCAACCTGATTTGAAATGTCATTGGCCCTATAAGGGGCCTATAAAGGGCCGGCAATTGAAAATTTTCGAAATATCAGATTTCGTCCAGAAATGTGTGTTTTTGATTAGCACATTGAACCAATCCAAGAGTGGATGGGTTTATCGGCTATAACTAACTCTCTTACCCTCCCCCCCCTTTTCAAAATGTATTCATCGGCTCAGTATGGTAGATACTTGACATACGCTAAAACGTTACAAAAGTAAATTTTAAATATCAAAGAATATGAATATTGAATGGACAAACCAATGTAATGTACTTTTTGTATTTCTTTTGCCCAACCTACAGCGGTATTTCCTATCGTTGGTAATGATTTTTCTGTAAAAACTGACAAATTTAAAATAATGGTCGTCGTTAGAAAGATGTCTAAAATTTGCGGGAATAACTATCGATTTTGCGTTAATAAATTTAATTTTTTTTTAATATATGGCATCATAAACGCGTTTTATGGCTCTCTGAAAACGCTAAAATATTTTAATTTTTACATTGCACTTTGGAATTATTTTCAATGACTTTTGCGAGATATTGTCGGCCGTTGAAAATGACATTTTTTCTCTCTGCAAAATAATCACAATGATTTATCAAACCAAATGATTTTCGAAAGTTATTATTAATATTATTATATAATTTTATATAATAATAATAGAAAATTATTATTATAATTTTATATGGTATTGAACACCACCTCGACCGCGCTTTGGATTGTATTCTGTACATATTGCCATTGCATAAATTCTGCAATATATATATATATATATATATATATATATATATATATATATAGTTGTATTACACGATAACATTTTACAAACTTTTTAAAATTTTTAAAATGTTCAAAATCTCACATTTCAATACGAGAGACGCTCAGATTCGATCCCATAAATTTTCCCACAAGTAATACAATATATACCTTATATGTATATAGTTATATATATATATATATATATATATATATATATATATATATATATTCCCGTCAGAACGAACGATTGTAATTTTTCCCGCGGCAGCCATCCTCCTGCTGGTTGGGGGCGGTACGGTGCCGCCAGATCGAAAGGGCTCCTCGGAGCCGCGCACGCAGCCCCCCCCCGCCCCGCAATATAATATATACGTAGGTATATGCGCCCCAACGATTAATCCCTAATTCCGAGCAGTCGCCTATCATGGATACACGGACATACACACAAACATATATATATATATATATATATATATATATATATATATATATTTATTTATATACGTTGTGGGCCAGTAGTGCGACGCGCGGGCGTTATACGAGTTCGCGGTATTAGCCTGAGGCGCGCCGGCCGGTTGGAAAGATAATATATAGATATATTATAAATCTTGCTGGAACGAAGATCCCCCCTCCACCGACCCCCTTTATGTATCGCTGTGTAGAAACTGCGACGGGCAGAAGAGCATATTCTACGGATAGCTATAGACAACCGCTTATAAATATCGCCGCGAGACGCGGTATTGTATATGTATAGATATACAATATGCATACATGCATACGCAAATACAGACACAGAGAGAGAGAGAGAGAGAGAGAGAGAGAGAGAGGCTCGCATCATTATAAAGCTGAAGCACGCGTAAGCGTGACCGCCACCGATTCCATCCGGCGACTCCCGATACGCACTCATCAGGATCTATTTATTCGTTCAAGCCAAATGTTGTCTTGAATTTCTTGCTCTCTCTCTCTCTCTCTCTCTCTCTCTCTCTCTCTCTCTCTCTCTCTCTCTCGCTCTCTCTATCTAACTCATATACTAAATCATTATTGCCCAGGGCCGACTCACGGGAATTCACGTAGCGCACACTTTTATAGTTTATATATATATATATATATATATATATATATATATATATATATATATATATAGTGTGTGATACACTAGACACGGTGCTTCCTATTTGTCTGCAGGTCGTGAGAGCGCGACTCGGAAGCATCGTCCGAACACGCTTTGCCCCCCCCCTTACCTCGTGGAACGCGCCTCCTCGTACAATTATATTGCATACACACGATGCTCATAACATCCATTGTTTCGCCATTGCGAAACGCGCGGGTTTTAATACATTGGGTGAGCGCCCGAGTCGTTCGATGCTCGGAGGCGTACTTTCGCCCCCGCAGGATTATATTTTTGCGATAATTTTAATAAATCGGGGCGAGAACGTGGTTACAACTGGGACCCGCTGGGCTCCTGATCCTGGCATATCTTACGATGCGCCTAAATTGAGGAAATCCGGGAGTGTTTAGATCTGCGAAGATTCAGTTTTGACAGACACAAGCAGAGTAACGCGCGAATAGGTTTTCAAATAGCATTGAAGGATCGTGACGCAGCGTGAAGAAGAAGAAGTAGAGTTTAGAGAGTGACCATGTTAGAGTCGTTTCGCTAGAATAGGGAAGAGTAGTGAAGAAGAATGAGCTCAACGCAGAGTTGCAAAAGAGTAATAGTAGATTAGTAAACGGAGCGTCGTTAGGACACTTTGAAAGTCGGAGAGCGGCCTAGACCAGAAGAGAGAAGATTAGTGCGAGAGAGGATGATATGTAGCTTATTCACGAAACGAGTTAGGAGAAGTAGAACAGATAGTAGGATATAGTTACGATAATTTAATATCGGGGCGAGAACCGTGGTTATCAATGTTTCGTCCTGGGCCACCCGCTGGGCTCCTCGATCCAATGGCATACGGCCGAATCTTATGCGCGATGCGTGCGCCTAAATTGAGGAAATTGTTGTGTCCGGGAGTGTTTAGATCAGCTGCGAAGGTTCAATATCGGCAAGACACAAGGGACAAAATTCTCATTGCGCACTTCCATTAAAAGCGTAATAATCTAGTAATTTTTGACTTACCAGTCAAATTTATATTACTGCATTTTTTTATTATTTGAATTAGTTTCGCCGGTTTCATACAGCGCGATCTTTTAATTAATTTGACATTATCTGTCTAAAAAAGAACGGGTTTTTCAACCTAACAATCATATAATCACATATCACCATGACTTTGAACTGAATGGGGGGGGGGGGAGATCGGTCAACTTTTCTTCGTGTTCTGCACCGATCATACAAGTCGACGAATTCGCTTGGCAAACGACGAAAACGTATGACGACCGCTTATCGTTTCGCATGCAATACATATATTGGCTTGCATCGTATCTTGCCGCGCATCTTAGAGTCAAAATCATAGTTACTACACGGTTGACTTCTCTTCTACTGCAATTATTTTTAAGCAAGTTCCAATTTCTGTTTCAAAATCATTCGATAATCTTTGATTCGGTGTATTATCGTGTACGTATAAAACTTTATTATTAGAAATTATATTAATGGGACACTCGCTTTTTCTTTTCCTTGGATAATACTAAATTGCTATAAAGTATGTACGAACATAATATAAAAATATGTGGATACATAGACTTTTCAATACAGACAGTATCGATAATACCCGATCATTCGAAGTTCGAGTGATGAAATATAATTTTCAAAAAACTACAAACTTTAATTTTTCGCCGATTTATATACGCGGTAGGATAAAAAAATTATGAAGCATCGATTAATTGTCTCTTAGACTACTGTAATCGAGAACATTAAAGAATAAAGATTATGCATTTTTTTCTTTTTTGAAAATACATACACCCATCTCAAAGAAGATTAATTCTCTTCCCCAGAAAGTAAAACTATTTACTTCACTCCACTTGTGAAAATTTCCCATAAATTCAACTCATTATTCAAGTTTGATAGGCATAAAAAATTCCAAGCCAAGACTGTAAATTTTCTATAATGGGATATTCCGAGGGGAGGGGGGGGTGAAATCTCTCTTACCTCATGCCACGTATTATACGCGGGCCGCGTACATTTATTTGCCACGCATCGCATTGAAATTTCTCTTATAATGCACGCGCCGCGATTACGAAAATCCCATTCTCTAATCTCGGTATCTCGGCACATATACAATTGTTGTCTGCGCCTATATCACGATCGCATATACGCAGAGAGAGAGAGAGAGAGAGAGAGAGAGAGAGAGACAGAGAGAGGATACGCGTAAGATCTCGCGCGTACGACGCCGCCGACCCACGCACGGCTACGCTTTCACACGCGGCGAATTCTGTCGAATTCTCCCGTTCCATTAATGTACGGCGATTTCTCAAACGCAACCAGGCCCGGGGCCGCCCTCGCAAACACGAGGCGCGCTCTTCACGCACGCGTCTCTAATAGACCCGCGGACTCCGGCGATACTGCGAACCTGGCAAATCCAGCACAATGGACTCACTACTTTCTCTCTCACTCTGTCTCTCTCTTCTCTCTCTCTCTCTCTCTCTCTCTCTCTCTCTCTCACTCCTTCTCTGTCTCTCCTTTTCTGCACACCCCCGC
Source organism: Sycobia sp. Sy_11 (assembly GCA_018907035.1). NCBI lineage: Eukaryota > Metazoa > Arthropoda > Insecta > Hymenoptera > Epichrysomallidae > Sycobia > Sycobia sp. Sy_11. The sequence goes on from JACCIC010000031.1 coordinate 2,226,435, forward strand.
CCGCCACCCTCGCTCTCGCTCGCCCCACGGCGACGACGAGGGGTTTCTATATTATAGCGGTGCGCTAATTTTTACGACACCTTCCCCCTCTCCCCGTCCCACCCAAGCCCCCTTCTCCCCCTCCCCCCGCGCGCTATTCGCACTATTAATATATAGCGTCATTCGCGCGGACAATGCGCTCGTCGGGAGATATCGAGACGCGCGGCGCGTTTTATATACGTACGTCGGAGACTCGCATAAATCACGGGCGTGCGAGCAAGACGAGGCCGTCCAATACGTTGTGTGTGTGTGTGTGTGTGTGTGTGTACATACCGTATGGTTTGTGTAATATATATGTAGATATGTAACAAAGCAAAAATTCCCGGGTAACGATCGACTCCTTTCCTCAATTTGATCGTACCAACCCACCGTTCCATCGCCCCACCGACTTTGCTCGACGCGCGGGGGAGGCGTGCGTTTATAACATACGTACCTTTAAATTCAGCTCCCCCGGACAGGGCCTTTGAACTGGCCATTGTTATATAAATGCGAAGATGCGCCATATCGCGCGGCACATCCGACAATGCCGTCCTATATAATTGTGTGACTGCAGGTCACCACGGGTCACATGGCTATATCGGTTAAGGGCTCGACGCTGATGTAGTCTCTCGATCTCTCTCTCTCTCTATCTCTCTCTCTCTCTCTCTCTCTCTCTCTCTCTCTCTCTCTCTCTCTCTCTCTCTATATATATATATATATATATATATATATATATATATATATATATACTTAAACCATATTTACGAATTTAATCATCGCTCCACAACGAACTAGCGCCCTCGAATTGACTGCCCGCGGGAATTCGTTCGCCATGCAGCTGATCGAAAGTGTATATATACAGGCGTGATATATATACTATACACATATAAATTATCGATTGGTTCTATCGTACATCATTAGACATTCACCTACTTCTGGTATTTATTTGTAATGTTTTCTAATAGAGTCCCAGACTAAATGTCATGGGATATTCAAGGATCATTTTCATACTTATATAATATATGAACCTCTAAAAAAAATACAGCGTGAGTGTGTGTGTGTGTGTGTGTGTGTGTTTGTAAATCGAAGATTGCCAATTTCTAAAATTATCCCGTTCCACCGAATAAGTTATAAAGTCGGTGTTCCTTTTGGTTAAAAAGAGAAAAGGAGAGAAAAAAAATGTAGCGCGCACATCCATTACTTTTTCCAAAGTATAATCATCGTTTTGGACAAGCTTAGAACATTAAAGAAGAAGAAGAAGTAGAAGAAAAAATAATAATCGCGTATTATGCGTGAAACTGCTCGGTCTATATAATGTAAAAAACAACCAATACCGATTTTTACTACTTTCCAATAACGCTCTCTTTCTCTCTCTCTCTCTCTCTCTCTCTCTCTTTCTCTCCCTCTCTCTATGTATTTGTATATATATATATATATATATATATATATATATATATATATATACAAAGTTACTGTATACACACCGTAGGCAAAAATAATTAAAGAATTTTATCTGCCTTTTTACGACGGCCCCATTATGATGGGAGAAGGTATATATATATATATATATATATATATATATATATATATATATATAGTCGGTAAGATTTTAAATCATCCAAGTCTGCGAGAGGCGAACATAAAAGAGACAGTAAAATTTCATTAAAGATCGCGAAATGTTCCACCGAGAGGCCGCTGTGGATATTGCGTGTATTATCCTCTTGAACTATATAATTTTCGGGATTCCCTTTGTGTACATAGGCAAACAGTTGCTGCTGTCTTCCCAAATTTGCTCAAACGCGTTTATTTTTTTTCTCATATTCTCCAATCTTCGATATTTAATATATCGAGGCCTCAACACAGAAGAAGCGACAACTCCTATACAAATATAGGTCACAAAAATATCATAGTTACAATATTTCGGTCTTTGTACTTAGTATGTATATGTGTATATTTATAATTTATTATTATATAGGCAGAGTATTCGTTATTGATCAATAACTTTTTTTCAGAGTTCCCAGTAAAAACATTACTCTAAAAATAATTTTCGAAAAAAATTATTGACAATCTGGTAAATAAGTCAAGTATTTTAATAAACAATTGAACAAGAAACGCTATAGAATTTAAATGGTAAATTAAATTTTAAAAAACCACGTGCTTAGTTTCGCAAACCTTAAGGCTATAAATACACAAGATATTAATTACCATCGTTAATTTTAATGTTGCTCTCATTTGTTGCAAGCTTAATTAATATTGTATTTAATCGGTAATTAATATATAGTGCATTTGTGTAATTGTATGCTTTACTTACTATGATTAAGAGTTTCTTTCAAAGCTATTGTTGAACTCGAATTTGCTCGATTAACGACGGTATACATCAAAGTATGATCAGTTTTCATTCAAATTTTACCCCTTATGCACGAGGCAGTAAGATTTCAATACAAGTACTTCAATAGAAGTATCGTGAGTCTGTAATTTGTACTTGTAGCTTAATTGTAGCAATTGTGCCCTGTCGACTTTTTTCTGCTCAAAAGCATCAACTGGAAACTTTTTTCTAACATTCTAATTGACAAATAAGAGTCATGATAACTTTCTCACCATGCTTCATTTTTTTTCTTCAAAAAAAAAAAAAAAAAAAACTATGTAAGACAAATATCTTGATTGGTACAAGATAAATTATTTTAAACATTTTTTAAAGAATGAAAATTCGTATTAAACATTTAATCCGGACAGAATAAATTATTTTCTGCCTGTTAGATTGGTACTAGAATAGCTTCTTCTTTGATGATAAATTTATCAAATTTAATTAAATATTATAAGTATTATTATGATTTTATTTAAAAAAACACCCGCAGTTTATTTGTGTATAACAGAAGAGCTAAAGAAATTTCAATTTATACACGGAAATATAATTTGAACTACATATATTAAAGCATTGTATAAATACCCAGGAATTCCGAGAATGAAAATTGAAAAATTACGGGACGTTTTTTCGAAACCTCGGACCGATGATGCTTCGTTTCCATTGTGCCACGGGAACCGGATTTCGATATTATTATGGTATATCGAAGAAAAACTTGGCGGGCAGCATTTTTAACTAGTTTAGGTATCGATCAAACCGCATTTATAGGCGCGCAGGCAACGCATTCTCGATGATTAATAAAATTTTCATAATTTATACTCGACGATAATTCAATCTTTCAATATTGCTCTTAAAAAAAAAAAAGAAGGGCACAGAAAGAGTGAGAGAGAGAGAGAGGGGGGGGAGAGAGAGAGCGTCTAAGAAAAGGAGGGATTAAGATTAGGAATTAGATGATGGTATATATTATAAACATCATAATGAAGGAAAAAAATCAACCGATAAATTATCCCAATATAAATTGAGCACGACGAGAGAAATAGGCACGAAATATATATATATATATATATATATATATATATATATATATATATATACTTTTGCTTTTCCGCATTATATAGAATCGTCCGTTCTGCGGGATACCTATATATATATATATATATATATATATATATATATATATATATATATATATATATACCGAGCCAACTGGACAATAAATCAGAGATAGAACCGAGACTGTTATACAGAAGCGAGAGTGGGAGCGAGGACGAGCGAGAGACAGTAGGGAGACCGTGAAAAATATCACGTAATAAATACCCAGGTTGCAGCATTAGAAAGTTAAATCACGCGCTTTACATATATATATATATATATATATATATATATATATATATATATATGTATGTATGTATGTACGTATGTATATGTGTGTGTATATATACCGAGACCAGAGAGCCCCATTATTATTGTTCCCGTACGACACAGGCCTTGTGCCTTGGATCCTCTTTATTTCGCCACTCGGCGTTATTTTCCTTCTTCCTTTTTTTTTTTAACCGCCGATCTTCGCTTTATAATCCGCTCTATATAGGAATATGTCGGGCGAGCGAACGGTGCCGATCGAGAAAGAAATCCGGAGCGACGATGTCGCTGCCCCGGAACAGAGAAACGCAATTAGCGCGGCGACTCTAACATTCCCGACATGTATATATATATATATATATATATATATATATATATATATATATATATATATATATGTCGCGCGAATATATCGATCTATTATTAATTATTAATCGGCGCTGTTTTCATTATTATATATGGACGGAAAACCGCTGTATGTAAGCTGAATGAATGATGACAGTACAACTATTGACATATGCACAATTAATGCGCATGAGGGAAAAAGATTCGTACTTTTGATATACCAACTCTTTTTTTAGTTAAAGATGAAAAAATGATAAAAGCCACGTAAACATAATGAATTGTTTGCTTAATTTAGAAACACTGCGACTTTGTTAATTGAACTGTCTCGGATTAGTATTATAGCTGTGGCAAAAATAAAATTATCAATGAAAGATTTTTTTTTTTATTGAAAACCATATATTAGTAAGACATAAGAAATTTTATTGAATGCGTGTGAATATTCGCGTTTTTCTATTGTGGCTATAATCGTTAACAATTTTATAGTATTGGATAATTTAGTCAATTATCCGTTACTACTGTTAATACAGATTGACACTATATTTCTCACACGCATATGTGTTACTGTAAGTACTTTGTACTTTGCAAAGGCAAACCTAATTTTTTAACGGTAGTACCATTTGAATATCGCTATCCCCGGATGATTGTCCAGATCCCCATCTTTATTCTCGCGATACCGTAATTTTATTCTATCCTATTTCTTCGCCGTTATCGTAACTTTAAGCTCGTACCTTCCTCACTTCCTCACTTGCAACGCCTTCCCCAATGTATTATATGACGCTCGTTATTTCACATAAGCTCGCTTCGCATCCGATATCGGAAGCACAATATATATACATATTTATATATACATATATATATATATATATATATATATATATATATATATATATATATACTATACGGAATCCTCAAGCGTCAGAAAATACAATTCATACAATACGCGGAGAAATCGAGAAGTCGCGCGACTAATGCAAGTTGCGTCGGGGATACATTCGAGGAGAGCACTTTCGTTAATTGTTATCTCGTTACACACATGCACACATCAATAGACACACATACGGTATAATGCACGATGCACTTATACGCCGTGCTAAATTGTGATACAGGGGTGTACGGAAGTTTCAATTGAAGTTATCGCGCTAAATGATTTTATTCTATAAAAATGAATAAAAGTCGTGTGGGACCCGAGGGCGAGTCGACCGCATTTGTATAATATCGATAACGGCCGTCATCCTAATTACAGATTTCACTCCCACTCCCCCTCCCACCCGTAAATTATACGCGAAATGCGCGAAATTGATTTTGAGCGGAAAGTTAATAAATGGCTCGTTCGTCCTGTCTTCCTCTACATTATACGTTTAATAAATAACGGATTTCGAATTAATTAATCAAAACCGCGTCAATGACATTTTTTTCAAATACATCCGCCTTTGTTACATATTTGTCGTTAAATATTTGTTAAAGTGGATTAATTATTGTCTCGTTGTCAAAAGTGTATACACCATCAAAATTTCTTCAATATTATATATATTAACGTTTTACTCAAAAACAATTGATTAAATCATGTTACATAATTTTATTATCAAGTGTAATTTAATTTAATAATTTTATCATATAAATAATTAATCTGTTAGCATTAATCATAAGATTTATACTGTATTTTTCTTATATATACGAAGAATAATGTACAAATCTTAAAAGGTAAAACGAATCAAATTATTTTGATTTAGACTTAAATTTTTATTCGAACATTTATTGAACATCAATGATATTCAGCAGGTCATTAAAATTCAATTATTTATTGTCAATTTAACATTTTAAATATATCTATCCGAAATTCATATGATATCATCATATATCATCATTTTCATATCATATCATATACTATTCTATATCATAAGAAAACGTATTTCGATTGGTGCGCAATAAACCAAGAAGCGGACTGATGCGATTTCTCTGAAATTTGAAATATATATGTTATGTGTTTTCTTCTATGTTTTCGATTGAAAATTCTATTATATTTTAAGTAACAAATTACCAGTGTACTACTTGTTCAGCAACGGGCTGCGGTAAAACTATTTTTGTCCGTTCTATGGTTAAAGGTTAATAAAACCGTTAAAACCGATGTAGAAGCATCTTGAACTTCTCAAAAATATTCATTGCATTGCTGTTTTGAAAATTGATCAGATAATACGTAACAACCGGAAAATTTGATCTTTACAAAATCGTCGCCATTAAGCACGTAGCACGACGAATCATAGAAGCGTCGTCTACTGAAAATGGTCCATTTTTTTCGAACAAAAAATTTCGGATATAAAAGGTGCATCGGTCTCATCCGATGTTTCGAACGATTGTTATATTAACAACTTTGCTATACCGTATCACAAATACAATCGTCCGATTCGTATTCCGCGCGTAAATACATAAGAAAAATCCTACTTTTTATCCGTGGACGTTAAATTGCAAAGAGAAAGGCATTCTGCAACGGAACTGCAACGATCTAAACGAGTAAACAAAATTAAGAATTTTCTTTTATTACACCACGGTCGGATTGAATTTAATCTCTGGCATCAGATAATAAAATTATCTATAGGAATTTTTTTGCGCATCGAGCACTTTTTAACATAGATTCCATTTGACCGTGTAATAAATCTCGGGTGCAGCCGAGACGTACTGTGCTATAGCAATATACTGCATATGTGGAATATCTTGGAAATACTCCGAGATTATGACGAACTGCAAAAACTCCTTTAAAGATAATTAGATCGTAAATACGATACGTAGTCCCAGTTTTTTTTTTTGTCACTGCCAGTGGCTCCCGAAAAGTAAAAACGAAAAATCAGTTGCCGAGAACCGAGAGACCAAAACTTTTATTTTTAAGCCATCATATTCCAGAAATTCATAACCCGTCGGCTTTCGCATTAAATCCACGCCGGTCCTTGTTAAAAAAACAAAAAAAAAAAAAAGGAAAGATAGAAAGAAAGGAGGAAGGAACAAAAGAGAAAGACACGTATAAACCCGAAAAAATCTCCCCGGGCGCGCGTCGTGGTCGCATCGTTTACCCGAGAGAGAGAGAGAGAGAGAGGAGAGAGAGAGAGAGAGAGAGATGAAACGAGCGCATAGTCTGTTTTATATATATATATATATATATATATATATATATATATATATATATATATAATTATAATGCACGTCGTCGAGCATCGCGTTGCGGATCGGCTCCACAACGACTCCTCCCTCGGTCCGTATAATCCACACCCACCCTCCGCCCAACGCCGGCTGATAAGAGCCGGAGAATTCCGGCGCGACGCATCATGCCATATTACGCGTCGGATGAACGGGGCCACGGCGCGGCCGTTCGTCGCGTCCCCCCGAAGTGGCCGCGAAAAAAAAAAAGCGGGCCAACGCTCGCGCGCATTTAACCGCGGAAACTCCTCACGAGGGCCGAATATATATATATATATATATATATATATATATATATATACATTCGGGGGCGCGAGTCGCTCGCGGCGTGTCTCCTCGTTAACTCGGCTTTCTTCTTTTATTTATTTATTTTTTGTCTTTGGTGTTGTCCCCTGGGCCGACCTTCCTCGTCTCTCGGCGCGTCCCCAAGCCAGGACGGGGCGCACGCATGCCCCGCGAACGTTTCGGTCGCAGCCAGATGCTGTATTATTATACGAATACGTATATATATATATATATATATATATATATATATATATATATATGTACGTATGTACGTATGTATGTATATCTAGATGCACGTGTAACTGCGCGCGTGGTCCCGTCTCCTTCGAGGGCGTCGTCGCGTCCCGCGCTCCCCCCACCCCCCTCCCGCCGCCCGAAAATACATTATAATCGGCCGGAGGGGGTTGCGCGGGAGACGAGCATTAAAAGTCAAGAGGAAGAGATGGCGACGCGGGAGGAGGAATGGAGGGGGGGGGCGAAGAGAATATATAATAAACGAAAGCCGCCCCGCCTCGGCTCTTATATACTTTTCTCTCTGTATAAAACGCTGTCATTCTTGACTCTCTCTCTCTCTCTCTCTCTTCCCAGTCGGGAGCGGGCGCCCCCTCGATGTCTTCTCCTTTTTTGCCTGCCCGCTACTTTTTCCTCGTCTTTCTCGGCTCGCAGCCTTCCGCGCTCGCTTTCTTCTTCATCTCAGTTCTGCTTCTTATCCGGCGCGCTGGCACTGCCCGTACGGGATGTTTCTAATTACAGGGCGATATATATATATATATATATATATATATATATATATCCACTTTTCCACTCTCGCCAGATGTATTATATATATATTATAATTTATATGTACAAGGCTCTCGCTCGTCACCCCCTCGCTGCGCGTACACAATCATTGACTATACGGTCGTGCTTGGCGATCTCACGAAAGTCGTTATTATAAAGAATTTTGTTCCGTTTCCTTTTCTCTCTCTCTCTCTCTCTCTCTCTCTCTCTCTCTCTCTCTCCGCCTCTCTATTTTTTCTTTTCTTTTTCCGACGTTCGCTTCGAAAGCTCCACTGGTATTACATAATAGATCCGGGATTTCAGTCCGGAAAAACTGTATACCCATATATATATATATCCTATTGATTCTTCAGACTCGACTGATGTAACATCTCGTTATAAAGCACCGTACAATAGAGAGGGGGGAGAGAGAGAAAAAGAGAGAGAGAGACAGATTCATGTGTATACATCGCATTCGCCAGTCATGGACGTGGAGCCGCGCAGCCCTTAAATATATATATATGTATAGAGTCTCCTTGGCCTTGGTTCCCATATTATTCATAAACCGAGACGAAAAAATTTTACAATTTAAGCTGCATTATCAATGAATACGTAATTATCGGCTCGAGGTAGGCAACGGGCGCCCGATGCACCGGCTCAATGTCTACATATTACGAACGCAGGATCGCAGCCGCGAGCTCGCGACGCGGCGGACGAGCGTCCGGGATGGGAGCTCGTTAATCTATTTTCTCCTCTCGACGATGGCCCGGCGCCGCGTAAGCAGCGCGCCGCCGCCCCCAGTACTCGAACGAAGTACCAGTTTTTCCCGGGCGTGGCTTCGATTGGGTATATTGCGTTTTTCGTTTGTTTGTTTGTTTGTTTGTTTGATTTTTTTTTTCGTTCCTTTTTGCGATTTTCGCCGTACGTCGCCTCGATGGTTCCCTCGTTAACAGCCCCGGCATTTGGCCAGTTTTCGGTTTAAAACCCATTATTATTGCCTTAATTAATATTATACGAGAGAATAAAATCAATTTTACCGGACGGCCCAACAACTTCGATAAATCATTGCGTTAACAAAAAAAATTGTTTCCATCTTGTATTGTTGTATTTTATCATTCCATCTTAGTTTGAGCTACAATAATCAAAAGTTAAGCTGCTATTGCAATTAATGTGAAATATGAATTTCACAACAATAAAAAATCAGGCGACCAACGAATCTTTATTTAAAACTTAATTATTTATCAAAGTGTGCCGATTCCGTAGTAAAAATTCACTTTGTTTTCTCGAATCAATTGCCATTTCCAGCAGTAAAATTAAGCACTCGTCAAGTGAGGTACATCTACAATAAAAACCACGGATACATACAAAAAGTCTAAATATATGTATATAAGTATGCTTTCTAATAAAATCTTTTTCCAATGATAAATAACAGTGAAAGAATGTCGAGTATTTTAATTCATCTTAAAACATTCTGAAAACATTCTTTGTGAAATGTCCTTTTTTTGGCAAGTCAGTAAAAAAATATAGAACATCACGACACTGATTCTATGTGTGTGTCTATATATATATATATGCGTGTTTGCGTACAGAGTAGAGTCTGCATTTATTTATACTCCATTAAACTGTTTTATAATTAGCGATAAAGCCCTTTTAACGCTCATCAGGTGTGTCCATCTACCCCCTGATGTCCCTGATCACTCTCTTCCACTTCTTCTTCCTTCTTTTTATCGTTTTATTCCTCGGCCGTTTACGAAATTTACGCCGATCTCCAGCAATAATGAACGATACGAAACGCCACGCGGCATCCTAATTAACAATCGCACGCTCGACGGCGCTATTGCATACGCGGGTTTTACAGCTTTTCCAGCGATTCGCGCTGCCCCGCAAATTTCATGGGTTCTAGCTCTCGTCTATATATACATATATATATATATATATATATATATATATATATATATATATATGTTCCTCGGTTGAGCAATTCAATCTGCGACGCGCATTACCATGCGTAAATTTTTCGAAAAATTGTTCGTTCGCAGACACGCAAGTGCGCACGGGAAACATTTCGCGGGAGCGATTTATCATTCCGTCCTTTAATCGCTGCGCTATATATATATATATATATATATATATATATATATATATATATATCTACACACATTATGTTCGAATTCCAAGGAGGAAACACTAGCATCGCGAACGATTGGATGCCATTTTAAGCTCGGCCGCAGCGAATAATTTATATGTCCGCGTTGCGCGCACCTCCTGAAACAACGCTGCAGGTATACACTGACGGGCGTGCATTTCGGTACTTTAAAATCGTGCGCGAATAATGTGCGCGCATGTGCATTGGCCCAACGGGTAAGCGCACGCGAACGCTTTTTTTCTTTTTTGCGCGCTCGCACCGCGATCAATCATCCTCGGCGGACGCGCGTGTCATCGCTAATAATAGGCGCGAGTGCCGAGATCCTTCCGTTTAATTGCCACCTCTCTGGCTCTCTGTCTCTATCTCTCTCTCTCTCTCTCTCTCTCCTCGGCAAAAGTCCGGCCGCGAGCATCGGCGACGATTTGTTAAAACTTCGGATGTGCCTCCCTCTCATTCTCCTGCTCCTCTTTTTTATCCCCTTCCCACCTATACACTGCCGTTTCTTTTCATTCATTTCACAGCACGTCCTGTATGTACTGCGCGTCGAAGCGAAAGTTAATGTTCTCTATCTCCCCCATCCCCACTCTCTCTCTCTCTCTCTCTCTCTCTCTCTCTCTCTCTCTCTCCGACAGTATAAAATCAACGCGTCCACGAGCTCCATATATAGGTATACATACGTATACGTACTTTTGGATCCTTCTGTGTAATTTAGTTTAAAGAGAGAGCAAACGTATACCGACCCATACACCGATAAAGTGCAGTGTAATTTGGTAAAATTGCTCGCGCAGGTGTATAAATATAATTAAAAAACTAAGCTGAAATTCGTGCTCAGAAAAACTCTTGTAGAGTATCTGCTTGTAAATTTTTGTCTTATAAATAAATATGTATACGACACTATCAGATGGAAAACGTCATATTTACTTCATAATGTGATCCAAAATGGCCGTTTATGCAGTGTGAACGTATCAACATTATATATATATATAAGAAAAAACAAAACTTTGAGCGCACTTTGGCAAAACAAACGGCGTTTCATGAATATTTTAATTTAATCAGCGCGGGATATAGCTGGAACTTTCTTATCCGACTACATCTCGTTCGCCGCAGAAAAGTTGGCAAGAAAATAACGCGCCCCCGGATCGAGCCCCCTTGTTTTTCATTCCTTTACGGCACAGTTTAGAGGTACATTTCGTTGGCGTGTATATATATATATATATATATATATATATATATATATATATATATATATAGTTATAATTGTTCAAAGGGTGCTGCGATGTGTAGCGGTAAAAATCTGCGGGACGAGGAGAAATTGATAATAAAGCGCATCGACGGTACTTTTATCCGGGCTCTGATAAAGTTTGTTATCCGCACCCCCCCCTGCCAAGCTATAGGAATATGCTATGTTTTTATCATCTATCTTGATAATTTGCTTAATACTTCGGATATTCTACGTGTATCGGCGCTACGGAGTTCGGATCCAGATTTCGAATAGTGCATAGTAATAAATTTTAATCATTACGAATCGTTGCGTTCCAATAGCTCGATAATAATCACTGCACAAATTCCAGCGTTGCGAGCGATCAAAAATATCTTCGTCAATTGACAATATCGGATTTATGTGAAATGAGTAACTGTTTTGGACTACGATACTGGCATTCATAAGATCATCGGCATTGTTTAATACGCACATACTAGTCCGCAGCGAAAAATTGTTTAATCCATATTGTGTATATATTATACGGTACAGGTTGCGTCTCGGTAAGTGCCTTAAAATTGCCGCTTGTCACGGAGATGAAACGTATATGCTAATATCGGCATAATCGTTCGATAAAACACATATGCACTGGGCACTATTTGCCCATTCTATTAACAATGACAGGTCCTCGTTCCTTTATCTCATCAACTCCACTACGCCTAGATATACCTGAGTGTGCGTACGCACGCGTGCGCGTGCCTGTGGATATACTTAACACACGTGTGTAGCAACCATCCTACCTTGGGGCGGGGAAAAAATTCCGTACCGAAATATGGGACGCGGAAAAAAGAAGCGCGCCTCGCTGATTTTCCGTGAACAACCGTGAGTCTCGAAAATCGAAACGCAGAAACGGCGAAAACACGCGTTTTATATACCACAGATGTATGCGTGCGCGCGCGTGTGTGTGTGTGTGTGTGTGTGTGTGTCGGCGCGTCTTCTATGACATATACAGCCTAGCTTTCATCTCTCTCTCTCTCTCTCTCTCTTCATAAATTACAGAACGCTCTCTCGTAGTGTCTGGTGCTCGCGCGGCGTAATAAAATAATCATTAATATACGCGAGGGCACGAGAAATCCGTGATGAACAAGGGGTAGAGGAACGCGGAGGGGCGTGAACGGGCAGATGCGCGCCTCTCGCTCCAGAGCCCTCAAAGAGTCGCCGTTGCGCGGGAGGGTGGGCGGGGGAGGGGGGCGCCCGCGCGCGCGCGCGCGCCCCATTATCTCGATCTCGTCTCCGCCGGGGCCTCAACGGAGCGCGCTTTCCCGCGCGGCTGACGAGGCCGCGTCCTCTTCGCCGCCCGGACCGCCGCCGCGGTTTTATCGCCCCGCCCCGCCTGTCTCGTTTTCTCCTCACTTCGTCTTCCGCCTCTCTCTTTCTCTCTCTCTCTCTCTCTCTCTCTCTCTCTCTCTCTTTCTTCTGTACCGTTCGCGATGGCTGCTCGTAAATATTGTATTTTAATACACGTATGTGGAACGGGGGAGTGGTTGGTGGTGGAGTGTAGGGGGAGGGTGGGGGCGTTTGCACTTTTCAGAAGTGGCGCCGCTACGTCATCGCTGCGGCGCACGGACGCACGCGGCGCGGCGCGGACACGCGTGGTGAAATGAAAAATTGTGCTCCACTGCCTCGGCTTTGACCCTCCTCCCCCCCGCCCCTCTCTTCCTCGCAAACCACCCAAACCCTCGGTCCTCGTTACGTCTAATGCCGAAGAAAGCGGCGATCGGCCACCTTTGTGTTCGTCGGTATAGGTGGTGTCGTTATTGATTATCTTTTGTTTGCGGGAGCTGAAAGTTCTTAAGGTCGCGCTGCGTGCGCTCATCTTGGCGAAAATCCGATACTACGAGGATGCGTGATTGTCGATTGACAAATCGAGGCGAGAAGGCGCGCGATTAATTCCGATGTTATGTATGGAAAAAGTCGCGATTTTTATAAATATTTATATTATTATAGTGAAAAAAATCGTAAATGATTGTGCGAGGGTGTTATAAAATAAAAAAAAAAAACTGTAAGCAAATATGCTGTGTAAAGCTCGTGTTAAATAGCAGAAATGGATATATATATATATATATATATATATATATATATATATATATATATATATATATATATATATATATATATATATATGCAATGAAAAGTAAGGTGCAACGTCTCTTTTAATGGAGTAATTACGAAAGAGAGAAGTAAGTGTAATCAGAACAGATCTTTCATAAGTTTTCCCTGCTCGATACGTATGCAAAGTGGCTAATTAATTAAATTTATTAAGTAAACTTTCGCATTAGAAAATAAATTGGCTTATAATGTCATGAATCGTCTTACAGCAAAAATAAATAGTTACATCTTTCTTGTTGCAGTACGATACTAATCGCAATATATACTAATGTTTAGAAATCACAGCACAATAATTATTGCAAATATATACAAATAGTTCTGATAAAAATATAAAAATATCCTTTTCGAACGAAATTCCAAACGAACGGAAGATGATCTGTCCAGCTGAAGATGAGAAATTTGCTTGCGTAATATTCAATTATCTAATGTATCATAATGTTTAGGCATACATTTGACGATAGTTAAAGTACTGAAGGACCCATTGTTAACCATTACCTTATTCAATGCAAGTTCAATTAGTTTAATGTTGCAATTGAAAGTCAGAAGAATGAAAAACAGTTCATAACAAAACGCGCTATAAGTATATCAATTTGACAACGTGATAAAATGTCGCTTCGTACGTATTGGAATATTTTAATATTTAGCAGTTTTTCGAACTGGATGGAAAAAGTCGAGTTTTCGGATTACCAGTTGATCCCAAAGAGGTTAAATTATTTTTAAAATATTGCGGAAAAAGCAATTTTCCCATCATCATCGTATGTATAATTATCCCATATTGTGGGAGCTCCAAAAGAGAGAGAGAGAGAGAGAGAGAGAGACAGAGAAGAAAAAAAAAGTGAAAAAATGCAGAGTATTTGAGTAAAACGACGAACCCATTAGCTTAATCTCTCGTGTAAATTGATGCGCTTGGTTATCCTCATCAATAACCTGCAGAAAAAGATACTGTTAAAAAGTCATTTAAAAATAACGCGATTTAAAAAGTTAATTGATTCGTTGATTTAATAATGATTGATTCGTTCAAATTGATTCGTACCAACAGTTCGCGGAGCAACGTAAAATGTAAATTAATGATTCGGAAGAGAATTTTTGTTAATTGTGTGTGCACTTTAATCTGTGTTACTTCGCGCGCCTTTTCTTAGTTGATAGGAAAATTAGCTAGAAATTAATAGAAATTCACAAAAACTTGTGAAAAATTTATTACAAATCAGTTGTAATATGTAGATATTAAATTTAAGTTTGTTATTATCATTATAATTAACGTCAAAGATGGGCATTGTATTCTTGTGCAATGAAATATTATTTTATTTCTTTTTGATATAAGAAAAATTATGTGATTAAAAATTATTAAAATTCCACATAATTTCACTGAAATACTTCTTCGTGATGAATATACATAAATCCAATAAATTTTTATTTTAAGAGTCGGTAGTACGTATGAAATCTTGCATCGAAACTAAAATATATTAATCAATTTTAAATTTAATTTTTCTGTTACTTTTTAGGACATGGACGGAATCACTCATAATGCCACATCCTAATAAAAGACATCGGAGTGCGTTGGAGTGACCTACATCGCATTACTTACTTGGTACATTGGCTAAGCTTTCGTGAACTGCTCGCAGAAACGAGGATTCAAAAGAATCAAAAAAAAGAATAAGAAGAAGCAGAAGAAGAAGGTAAGGGAGTTTTTAAAAAAAAAATTCGGAGAAGAATGAAAAATTTCTATCCGGCCAATGACAAATTCAGCGTACGCGCTTACGACACAGGGATTAAGAATAGACTTTCTTAAAACACAGACGACACGGGCTACAGGCTCGTCGGGCATTATTTCACTTAATGGCGTCATTAATGCTCGTTGATGCCGGGACAGCTCCCGATTTAACAAAATATCACCCAAAGTGTCAAAAGACCCCGGGAATGCGTATATTTGTAATGTATATATATATATATATATATATATATATATATATATATGTATGTATGTATGTATGTATATAGCTGGGGCGCGAGCGCCGCGCATCCATCCGCTTTAATCTGTCGTCGCTCGCGCCGACCGCGCGAGAATCTCCCGGGCGCGCGATACATAAATTCGGTCGATTTGTATATTATACGCGTTTGTATACGCGTTGGATCGCGGCCGCGCGCAATTTTTCAAAACCGGCTGCCCCCCCCCCCTCGTTTTTTTCCACGTTCATTGTAATTATAATGATGGCGTGCGACGGAGGGGCCGACACTGCATCAAACAAGCATCAACGATCTTCCCGTGGCTTTCGATCATTCGTATAATAGATTATGGGGACGACATCGCGAGCTATATTCGAGGCAAAAAACGTGTCCTTTTCATGGTTTATACACATATATATATATATATATATATATATACCAAAAGTTCACTCGACACGAGCACGCGCTAACACATGCGGTCCCCATTAAACATTCTCCCAATGTAATTCGCCTCCCCTCGCACGCGCGAACAAGCCAGAGAGAGAGAGAGAGAGAGAGAGAGAGAGAGAGAGAGCTCATAAAAACAGAGGCGAGTACTTTATATATATATATATATATATATATATATATATATACAATCTAACGTCGGAAAAAATGAAGTTTGGGCCGAGACGAGAAAAATATTACCGAGGGTAGCATCAATTTAACAACAATTCGCGTAATGATGCGTCAAGAGCATCCTGCGCCCAGGATATATAGAATCGCTCTCGGACGGACGGACGGAGTGCGAGGGGGACAGAAAGCGGCAAACCCTCCCCGCTGGCGCGGCCGAAAAAGAGAAAACTGCGTGTAATATACACGCCCAGCTCCTTAAAGAAACGAAAATGAGAAAAAGAGCGGGGCGCGCCTCCACCGCCGTCGCGCCGTCCTATATATATATATATATATATATATATATATATATATATATATATATAATGCTGCCGACTCACTGCGCCAGTGTTCCACCCCTTTGATAGCTGGATATACACACGCCGAGGTAATATGGTCTATGGAAAAAAGGAGAGAAAGAGAGAGGCCGTCGCCGTAGCGCCAGGAGATGCGGAGACGGAGAAAGAAAACGAGAGAGAGAGAGCGAGAGAGAGAGAGAGAGAGAGAGAGAGAGAGAGAGAGAGTGAGCGAGTGAGAAGGAGCGGGCGTTGGAGTGAGCCCGCATTTCCTCCCCCCGCGGGGAACTTTCCCTTTTTAGCCCGTCGTCGTCGCCGTCGGCGCTCGCCCGCACTTAGCCGCCTTTCTCTTCTCTCTATTTTTTCTCCCGCACTCTCTCTCTCACTCTCCCTCTACATACGTGTATACATCTAATAAAGTTCTAGGTCGCGCTCGCATTCGCCATATGTGCAGGCTCTCTCGATATCGCCGACAAGTCCGCGCGCACGCACTCGAAATCGTAAATTACGCGCGTGTGTGCTTTCCGGTATATATATACATATATAAATATATATATATATATATATACCTATACCAGCTGCTGCGGCGCGCGATTAAACTTTTCCGTTTTATGTGCTCTACGCACGCCGGAGCCCTTATTGCGCGCTTCTGACCCACCCATCCCCGCCCCCTTCAGCTGGTCGTTCGTTGTCCCGCGCCGCGACTCCATCAGAGGGCTCGTTTGAGAGAGACAGAGACAGGAGGGAGAGAAGCTAATGAGGCCGCGGACCGCGGGCGATACGACAGAAATAAAAACGTTTTTGTATAAAGCATAGTGAGCTGTACGTATAGGCGCGCGCGCGCGCTGGTACCAATTTTTTTTCTCCACCCCCCCCCCCCCCAATCTCTCCGACCCTTTCGCCGCCTAAAAGAAGATCCACGTAAGCTCGGCGAACCGGGGTGTGGGGAGGGGGCGAGATTTGTTTACGAGTCGATTCGCTCGGTCTCGACCGGCGGCGCGCGGTCACCGTCGGGACTTGGGCACGACGGGCAATGCAATAAAACGTGGGACCAAAGCTCACGGGAGCGCGCACCACGAGACCGATGTACTTTCGGCGCGCGCGGCACGGCTCAGCTTATATATTTATATATATATATAAACTGGCATGGCGCAGCAGTGTTCCAAGTTTTTGCCCGGCGCGTTCGCGCATATATATATACACACATTCGAATGTCGTCCGGCTTTGTAATTTGCGGCGCGGTGCGGTGCCGCGCGGATATATAAATGAGTCGCGCGCGCGCGCTTATATATACGCGCTGAGACCGCGCGCGGCGTCCCCCTCGGTCGACCAGCGCGATGATTGCACGAATCTCGTGATTTCTCTTTTTTGGTTTTTTGCGCTGTTTCGCTCTGGTGGCTATTTCGTATTTTGAACCCGAAAGCCCGCTGAAATAAAGCCTCGGATGACACGTTTTTAATAATATCGTTGTACAACAACGATATACGCATGTCCGTGGCGGTACGCGCGTGTAAAACTTCAGAGGATGGACTATCTAGCGAAGATAATATACAGCGACATCCTGCGTTAAAATTACGTAATTTTTTCGTTATTCCTTAGATAACGGAAACAATCTTATCCGCGAAACTGATTTCCATGCGTGCGCGATTATACGGTAGGCGGAGTCGGTTTATTCTCGAGCAAAGAGTGCGGTTGGTATAAGTCTTTTTAAGTAAGAAAAAGAAGAGGAAAAAAAACCGACTCCCCACGCAATCATCAGCTGATTATGTTTTATCGCCATCAAAGTTGAAAAATTGTGTCGCAATCGCGCTCTTGCGGTTAGAACAATGGAAATATCATTATATTTGCTGTTTTTTTTTTAACCTTACATCGTGACTGTATGCATACAGACTGGACTTTCCTTTGATTTTTATTATTTTTTTTTTAAATTTACACTCTGTATCATGCATTACCTTGCTTGCACTGTGCAAGTCGATTTTTTGTATTTTCTCGCCATTTATTGTATTCCTGACAGTCTTTATAATTTGATCTAAGACAGTCTATGTTTGTCATGTCAGCCTTCAACGTTAGTTACTCTTTTGTATCTACGCAAACATTGCCTGTATTAATTCTCGTAGCTTGCGTTTCCGCAATTGCCCGACAGATCGGTCGAGAATTGGAGATGTAATCGAATACGGTAACAGAACTGGAGTGTAATCGAAGTGATCTTGAAATGAAAATCGTTGGAATGTTCAGATTTTTATCGAATCGGCCAAATTCAAAACTTCGTGTACTTACCCGCGTGCACGAAGCGATTCGGGAAAAGGTCGATAATCTCATATAAATCTCAAGAGTCTTATTTTTCGCGTAACTCCGTGTCCGATCTGGCAGACCCGCAGCTTCATAATCGGTACAGATTCGTTCGAAGTCTTTAGAGATTTAAGACTCAGGCGTTTTGGTCTTTTTTAGGGGCATCGCTGAGAAGGATTAGATAACCAGCGTTGCCTGACCGCCGTTCCCTACGATATACGAACATCACCTAGTAAATCTATAACATCAACGAGAATAAGAACATTCAGGTTTTTCTTTCTTTATATTCTTTTTCCAAATTCTCAACTCTGATCAACTCACTCACGGGTACACTCTGAATTATCCTCGTTAGTCTAAAATTTATTTTCCTTCTAAATCAAAGTTTGGTCATTATTTTCCAAAATTTTGTGCACCTTTCATTCTTCAAACATTCCGATACTTTATCTATTTCATCTTCTTGTGCGCAATACTATTATTGACCCGTCAATATTACATTTGATTCTGGCTGACTATTCTCTAATCTTGTTTTTCCAAATCTCTTCACTTTTCAAAATGGCTTCTTCAATCATTTTCGTCCTGATTTCTTGATATCATCAGTGCCATTATATCTTATTCTGTACTTATTTATAGAACGTTCGTAAAGTCTCTAGTAATTATTCCTAGGATATATCTTTCCCGCTTTATCGTTTGCTTTTCACCTCCACATTATTTGATCAATTTTTCAATTTTTAATCCTAATTTTTTTTATAATTCTATTTTTCTGTTGCCTGTATTATCATCTTTTCTTCTTTTCTAAAGAACGTATGAAAAAAAACATGAACTGACAAAATCAAATGATGATATCGTTGTTACAAATGATTTCATTTTGAGTAACGGAAAGCACCGAGATTGTAAACGATTACATACCTATGTATGTACAATTTTTTCTTTAATTTCTATGAAAAATTGAATTTTTTATTGCAAACAATGTACAGTAACAGCATGTATAAACCATACTGCATGTCCAACCTATATTGTCACTAAATCCATTAGCCACTTACTTACGTACATTTCGATCAATTATAATAGTACAATAAGTGTCGAGAGTGCTGTTTCGCAACGATTTGACTAGTTTTACGACGCAGATTTCTTTTTTTATACGCACATGAATCTCCAGTTGATGGCAAGGACGGATAATCGAGGCTTCTTCTATTTCTATACATGGATATTGATTGGCCAACGAACCAACGGCCGATTACTACGGAGTATCGTAACGAGGACACAAAAGCAATCCGCGCCAGCTGGTGAACTTTTTCGCAATCGATGCGTTCGCACGTATATATACGTATACACACGTCGGGTCGACGTCGTTTTGTCGGTCGATATCGTCGAATGTTTTTGGGTGCTATCCTTTTTTTTTACGCGAATCAGCGCCCGGTCCGAATGCCTCAAATATTTATAGGCGCAAAAAGCAATTATTCGATTTACCGGACGTGGAAATTTGCATTCCGCAATTCTAATTCGATATCAATCTAATCCAATCGATCTTCCTAGGAAAAACGTGTCAAATCGTTTCTCGAAAAACTACTAGGAAGGGCCCAAACAATGAACGGCGCAGCAGCAGGCGCGGCGCATCTTCCATTACTTCCTATGTATATATATAGATATATATATATATATACACACACACACATATATATATATAAATATGATGGGCCGTGCATCGCAGCACGCTTCAGCGCTTTCGTTCCTAAAATCCACGTCGTCTGCCGCAACCGCACCAAAAACTCCAACGATAATATACACGAGCGATCAATCATCGAGGGAGCTCCAAAATAAATTTTTACAGGACGACGAGGCGCGTGCCTCGCGCCCCCACCCCAACCCGATCGCGCGAACGGCGTGGTTTTTCCACGAACGCGCGCACGCGCACAAGTCCATTTTTAAATCTGTCCCTGGTGTATACAATAATACGGGGAAAAATGGACTCGCGTCACATCACATAATAAGGCGCAACAATAACCCGTGCGCGCGCGCGCGCGCTCCTCTACGTGTACTCAAGTTTATATATATATATATATATATATATATATATATATATATTTAGCAACGTCTTTAGAGAGACGTGCTTCAGCTTCTGTTTCTCCCTTCCCCTTCCCTCCCCGCCACTTCCCCTTTTCAACCCTCTCGCTTTCAACCCCCTTCGAAGCCGAGAAACTCGAAACTAAACTCCTGACTTCCTGTGGGGCGATGGGAGGAGGGAGGGCTTAAACGCTGCAGTAAATTTCCTTCTCGCGCCGCGCTGATTTTTCTACGCACGCGCGCGCGCGCGCAATCGCGCACCCCTTTTTCAGCATACGACTCAGTTTTCCTGGCGCGACGTGCAAACTGTACAACACATATATATAAAGAAATACCGTCAGTTTTATGCTAATCTAGATCATTGCCTGGCGTACAGCCTGTGTGTACGTCTGCGCATGCGCGAGCTCGCTGCGCCGCGACAGTTTTTCGGGGGGGGGGGCGGGACTTCTTTATACATTATATACAATATACAGAACAGCATCGGTCTTTTTGTCGCGGATTTATCGGGTCTCGAAATCACCCGCGTACATATAATAGACGCACGATCGATTTGTCCGCTGCTTTTGTGATTCTCTTTCTCCCCCCCCCCTCTCTCTCTCTCTCTCTCTCTCTCTCACTCTATCTCTCACTTCCCCGTCTAATAATATAATGGCGACTTTTTTTTCTCCGCTAATTGAGCGGAAACTTGATTCCCGGTAAAACGCGAAGAATAACCAAACGCATACTTATATGTATTGGGAAGGGCCCTTGGAATTGAAAGAGCCCGATGGGCGTGTTGCGCACGAATAAATGCATTAATACGCTCGCTTTGGATACGTACGCATACACGTATACCTATATATATATATATATATATATATATATATATATATATATATATATATATATATATATCTGATCTCCGATTCCATTATGTAATATCCTATCAATTTTAACATCTCCGCGATGATGATAAACTTTTTGTCTTTCATCGAATCCAAAACCCGGAGTATGTACATGGCCGATGCAGCCGAGCGTTACGCCCCCCCCCTTCCCATCCTTCCCGTCTTGCGATGACGATGATACCGTCGTCTCTCTTTTTCCTATTGAGGTAAGAATTGTACGTGTCTGTCATAGGTATACAAAGCAATATAACATGCCCCGATAAGTTGCGTCGCTTTCAATATAAGATATATATATATATATATATATATATATATATACAACAATAGCTTTCTTGCGAACTCTTTTTCAATTTTCTCGCACAGACGATTTTCTCGGAAATTAGATTTGAAACAAAACTTCTTTGCGCACGCCCGCGCACAACTGCTGCAGCTACTTTCTCAGGGGAACGTCGCGCTGTCTCTCCCCCTCTCTCTCTCTCTCTCTCTCTCTCTCTCTCTCTCTCTCTCACTCTTAAGTTTCACCTGAATAAAACTTTTCCGAATCGCCCGCGTTTGCTCAATACTTTTATTAAAATTTTCTCGCTTTCTACTTCTGTTTATGAAACGCGTGGATCTTCGAATGATCACACGCCCCCGCCCTTGTTTTCCGACTTTGTGTATATTAGGAGCTGAGACACTTTCGCTCGAATCTCGACATGTTGAAACACAGTCTAAGCCATCGACTCGGGCGACAATTTTGAGCTAATCCAACTAATTCAACTACTGTATGTAGAGTATAATATTATAACCACGAACGCGCGGTACATCTTATATCTAATTGTCCAATCGTCCGACAGCTGTACAAAATAATTAAACTACGCGCATTTATGAAATTCCAATCTTTCAACCAGTTCTAAATGTTAGGTGCTCACCTTACGAGTCGAACATTTCGATCGACCGGAACGTATGTGACGTTCGAGAACGGTGCGAACCGGGGCGGCTGTAATCGTCGCGCGATCAGCACGAAAGCCTAGAATGCTCGAACCAGTTCCATAGGCTCGTGGGACGGTCGAAGCGGGTTGCGAACGTTCGAGCCGCTAGAACGAGACATGTTCGAATTGTGCGAGCATCGGAGAAAAGTTCCCAGCTCCGTATATATATATATATATATATATATATATATATATATATATATATATATATAAATACACCAAGTGCGAATATCCCGCCGAGAATATCGCGCCCATGCGGAGCACGAGACCAAAATATTTTCGTCGAAACTCATTAACCAAAGTATATCTTTCGAGATCCATATATAAATATATATATATATATATATATATATATATATATATATATATATATACTCTCTCGGACGCAGAGCGTTTCCGGGCAGAGCGGGGGGGGTGGAGGGTGTGCGAAGGCAGTCCACATAATATATGGACAGTTTCGTAGCTTCTATAATCAGCCCCATACGGATTTCTCGGAGGGCGCGTCAGGTGCGCGGGCGCGCACACGCATCCGTATTAGGGACATCTGGCCGATGCCCGGGAAAAGTGGCCGGGGGGCGCGCGCGAGCGCGTGGGCTCATTTGCAGGGTTTCTACTTTCTAGTGAGAGAGAGAGAGAGAGAGAGAGAGAGAGGGGGGGGGCATCCGTATAGTAGAGACTCTAGAAGCTAAACATGGGTGCGCATACATCTATAATAACGAAATCAATCTTATTCTCTCGAGACGGGTTTCGCGTCTTTAGAGATTTTTCCAGCTGTGTAGTTATATATATATATATATATATATATATATATATATATATATATATATATATATATATACTACACACACGAGTGCCCTACTTAAGGGACCAAGATACCACTGTTTCTACATGGTGTCAAGTACATGCCACCGAGGCAGGGAAGCGACAGATTGAAATAATTGACCCAAGGCACGAGTACCTGCTCGCGCGCTTTAAGCCGGTCTTAACGAGTCAAGATTTATGTATTATGGCATTTAAAAAAGACCATTTTTCATCGAGGCGAGCGCGATAAAATTTTGGGCCCTGGGAACTTTTCGATGCCCCGGCTACGCGGGAGCCTCTCAAATCAATCGAGCGGTGGGGCCGTGGACGCGCGCAAAATCTTCTGGATATTTTGAAAAAAACAAATTTTATGCCTCTAAAGTGTAAACAGAAGCTACTTGTAAAACTCGAGTAAGAGCAAAATTATTGGTAACTTACGGTCATAATTACGCGATTAACTATATATTTTTTTAGAGCAACCCCCTCCCCCATCGACTTCTACATTATTTTATGATAATAAATGTAGGTCAAATCGATTGCCATAAAATTAATAATATCAATTTTAAATTCAATAAAACACGTTAAACTATATGTGTGTGTGTGTGTGTGTGTGTGTGTGTGTGTGTGTGTGTATGTGTGCGTGTGTGTTTGCGTGTGCAAAAACGTTAAAAAAATGAAAAAACGAAAATAAAAATAATTTTCATTGCAATCTCATACAAATACATGATTTATTAGGATATAAATTATTAGAGAATTTGAACGTTTAACTTTAACATGCAATATAATTAATGGGTCAGTAGAATAATTTAGTTTATGAATATAGATCCATTGTCAAATATATATTCAATTAGCTTTTCTCTCTCTCTCTCTCTCTCTCTCTCTCTCTCTCTCTCTCACTCTCTCTCTCTCTCTCTCTCTCTCTCTCTCTCTCTCTCTCTCTCTCTCTCTCTTTCACTCTCTATGTATCTATTATAAATATATATTATAGTTACGAGTATTGGCCCAGATATAAATACACGAGACTTATTACTGATACATTAGAACAATATCTACCCATATTAACATGAGATCTCGTGATTTTTTTTGAAAATTATAATTAATTTGAGGAAAGCAACCTTTTTTAAAGATATTTCAAATAATATTATTTCACGTTCATTTATATCAGTTTTATTTATATAATTTATTATTAATCTGGATTTACCTGAAGCTAACCTTTGATCGTATAAAACTCCTGCTTTACTAAAATATAAATACACAAAAGGTTCCTTAATTAAATCTCTCTTTTTTTTGAACGCTGACTTTAATTACTCAGCTAATGAATTTTCCTAAATTATTATTCTCATGCTTGCTCGACCGAATCGAAATTACTCCACTGAAAGGGATATTCGTAGCCTTTGAAACGCAAAAGTTTTATTTAGTTAAGAAGCTTTAACCCTTTAATAACCTACAGGCTTTTAAATTATATATAATATGTGTATATATATATGTAGCTTATTCTACAAATTTACTGCCACTGTATTATACAAAAGAATGAGAGCGAAGTCAGCGCAACAGTTATAAGGTTTTAGGGCGAAAATTCGGCTAAAACCTCATTCTTCCTCGTCCGCTTGGATATTTTTATGTATATATACATATACAATCTCGCACGTTTCGGAAATTAAAAAGCTTTGGGAGTGGCGCGTGTATTGGGAAAAAAAGCGGGTGGGGGGGGTTGAGAGGCTCTAAGGCGATAAAGCCACGCCGATAATCCCCACCGCGGCATTCCAATTTTCCTCACGCCCACAATGCCCAGGCGGACGACCGCAACCCCCCCCTCTCTGCCCCTCTGCCAGGGATCTTACTATATACATAGATATTAGTTATATACAATTGTCGCGTCGACCCGGGGAACCCTTTGAGTAGTTCATCCTGCGTCGTCCCCGCCCCCCGGAAAAGCTCGTGCTCATTCTCTGCCCCCCCTCTCTTTCTCTCTCTCCAAAAGCCCCCCTCCCCCAAAATCTCCGTCATCCTCCTACGGCTAATAATAATCTCTCGCCCGCGGAGCGCTCCGTTGGCCGCGGTCGTCTCACCCCCAACCCCCATCCGCCCTTTCCGCCGCCACGAATACCAACTCCGCCGCGCTCTGAATAAACTATAAGACCAATCGGCCTCCTCCTCCTCCTGCGCCACCGCCTTCTGCCCCCCTTTCCATCTCTTTTGTGTGTGTGTGTGTGTGTGTGTGTGTGTGTGTCGCTCGGACGCGCGACTGCCCTCGCTCCTTTGTTTCGCAACGGGCCCTCCGCGCTCTGCAGACCGACCGCCCCATTTTGCCCCCTCAAAAACAATACTAACGCAGGTTCGCG
>JACCIC010000031.1:2255000-2455000 GCA_018907035.1 Sycobia sp. Sy_11
TTGCCCCCCCCCCTCGCCACGACCCGACTTTACGACGGGTCAAACCGGCGGTCCGCGCCCGGACTTTGAAACTGCCAAACGCGTGATTTCCGACTATTAACTTCCTCAAGTGCGCGCGCTTCGACAAATGAGATTTACTATCGCGCGGCGGGGCCGTGAAGGGTCGGGGGGTGTGGAACGCTGATTGCGGCGGATTCACCGCTGATTTCGATTCTTCCTTAAATTTAGTTTAGTGGGTTTTCGTTTAGTTTGCTATATATAAAGTTACTTTTTCAATTCCTCCCTCTCAGATTGACGATTATAGGCGCGCGGTAGCGGGTAATGAATTTGAAATTAACAATTTTCTACTCTCTGAATGACTTTCAATCTTCTCGTGTCTATATAATCAGCCGGTTCCCTTTTTAGCAAAGCTTTAGATTTTATCAATATGCTAATATTTATGATTATCGAAAAAAATATATAACAAATTACGTATAACCGCTATTGAATTTTCTCTCTTTCTCTTATTACATATTTTTTTCTATAAAAATTAAAGAATAGAATTTATTACATATTCTTTTATCCCTCTATTTCGCGTTATTTATTTGATCCAATTTTCAGGAGCAGTACTTACACGGAGGAAAGACGCGCGTTCGCCGCGCCATCTTTGCAGAGCCGAGCTCGCTACTTTTTCTCTTCTCTCTTTTTTTTTTTTTTTTTTTTTTTTTAATAATCGAACGAAGATTTCGCCGGACGTTAAATAAAATATTGAAAACGACTGTGTGGAAAATTGATTTCGATAAAGAAAATCGCAACCCGCATTCTCTCTAATGGAATTCGTTTGCGTACGGGTGCAGATAGAATCTTACTATATGCTTGCTATAATTTACCTCGTTGCGTTATAGTTTTCCGTCTGCCTTCGTGCTCGTACCATCCACTCCATTAAAGTTAAGAGGAGTATTCTCCTAGTCGCAGTAAACGAACGATGTATATAAATAATTTCCTTTTTATAATTTGCCTGTCAATAATTTTCATAAACTCCATTTGAAATTTAATACGGTTTCTCTCTGTACAGAAATATTTGCGTATAAAAATTTCGAATCGCTCGTTTATAGTATGCATACGCATACGCGAGCGCGCGCGCGCACGCACAAATCCGAGGACTGAGCAGAAAATTCACTAAATGTAAATGGAGGCAAAATCAAACTCAAGATCAAATGTCAATATGTACATTCGATGGGAAAATTAGGGGATTCTATTAATTGTAATAATTTTTATAGTTTGAATTTGTCAATTTTTAAATTATAAGTAAATAGAGCATAATATATAGTTAACTATAAAATTCTTCACAATCGATTTTACTGATTTTATATCGATTTAGGTATATGGATATGTAATGCATAGATTATAATCACCAGCTCAGGGATAGTAATTAAAAATTTATTTGGTATAATTGCAAATTCTATTGAAATAATTAAATGTTTTATACGTGTAGAGACTTGACAAGGACTGTACTGATATAATAGAAATCAGAACAACGACATTAATCGAACTGATCTGAAAATGTTCAAGATTAATTAACTTAGTCGCATCTCGCCTTCTCCATTCTACGGCCATAATGGTACGCCAGAGGGTACCAGCAGTATCTGTCAAAAGTCCAGCAATTTTCCATATCCCATACAATTCGAAATATTTACAACCGTCGGCAGCATCCTTCCAAGGCGATAGGAGGGCGTGGGATGGGGGGAGGGGGGGTCATAAATTCCATTTCCAATTTAATCGCAATGATTCGCGCCGTTCCGAACGTTAATTGCGTCCTACTCGGAAAACCGCCTCGTAAATCCTAACCTATATAGGGCCCGCGACTGCCGTTCATTCCCGAATCCCCATTGTTTTGACTTAGGTGCGCGCCCTCGACACCAATATTCCCTTTCTCCGACGCACGGCTCGCGATCTTCGCGACCTTTCTTCCCTCCCCCCCCCCATCCTTCCCCGTCACACTCTCTCGCCGCGGGTGGGTCGGGAGGATCGTGTCCGCGGCGCACTTCCCACCTAATCGGCCGTCCATCCAGGTATCGGACTCTCGGCGTGCCCCGAGCCTAGACGTACGCCAGTATTAGGCGTACTCCGTAGTACCTATGTTATATATATATATATATATATATATATATACATACACACGTACACTATGCCTCGCGATCGAGTTCTCTCCTCTCGCTTCCGTTCGGCCGATCACGCGTCGAGATGCACGCGGTGGCATTCCTGGGCGAACCGCGCCTGCACGCGCACACACACACACACACACACACACACACACACACATCGGACCGCCCCGAGGAAGCGCGGGGGTGCCAGGGAGGGAAAGCGGGCCGAGCGTCACGTACGCGCGGGCGCGCGTACGCGTAGCGCGGACGGGCACGCGGCGATCGAGCCGCGGTAGAGGGCGACACAATTTTCGTAGTATTTCGTTTAGGCGACGTTGCGTTGCGGCGGGCACGACGCTTTCTGCATTGTTCTTGACTTTTCTTCGCTTCGCACTCTCTCTCTCTCTCTCTCTCTCTCTCTCTCTCTCTCTCTCTCTCTCTTTCTTTTTCTTTCTCTCACGTCCTTAATTCATCTTTCGTCGCTGCAGTTGACTTACGTATGAATGTAGAAGGCGTGGAGCATGTCCTGGAGGAGGCGAGTAAGGGCTTATTATACGACGAGTAAAGCCGGTCAACTTTAAACTCTTGGGCAGTGGAAAAATTAATTTTTCCTTTTCACAGCGCACGCCTGGCAGAATACGTTTTCCCACAAAGCACGAGGTGTTAAATAATAAGGAAGCCGTAAGGTTCTTATATTTTTCTTTTACAAACATATATTTTCTTTTGGAAAACGCTTTTTTTTCTGAAAAAAAATAATTAAAGATTACTTAAAAAGGTTTTTCCTGGATTATGTATGTCAGTATTCAAAATGAGAATTTTATTCGACGAAAGGAAAATGATCCTTTTTAAAAGCAACAAGACGCTTTTGTTTTAGTGATATACTTTTTTTTTCTTTTTTATTTTGAATTTTGATATAACTGACTATGTTTTTCTGATATAATAACGAAAACTTCACAAGTATTTTCATGTACTTTTATATCATAATTTAATTATACAAGAACAAGAAGCTTTTTTCAATAAACCATTGTTCAACGAACCATGGCACAGAAAGTTCCGAATGCTAACGTTGACATTTTTTAAAATCTTTTCTAAAATACAAAGATTCTTTTAGATATTTTAGAAATTATTAAGATTTGTCTTTTTTTTGAGAAAATGCAATATTTTTTACTTTTTCCATAATGCATATCAAGTAAATTCATATTGAGCAGAACTTTAAGACTGCTTAATATATTTTTATAAATCAGTGAAAAATATTTATGAAAAATATATATGAAGCATGCCTATCTGCGTCGACGAAATTTCGGCATTATTGATGGCAAGCATCGCTATTTTTTTTTCTGCAATCAATCCACTGATATTTTAAGCTAATATACATCAGCTACGTGTCTGTATCGAAATAAACCGCGACTCATTCGCGTATTCGGAATTTGAAATATCACTGTTCAATTAAAAATCCATTTGTATCAACGAGGTCAAATTTAAGAGAAATTAATGTTTGTCTAAAAGTTCTTTCCCCATTATATTTATGGTCGTTATTATTGTTAGTATCTATCATTGCTGCGTGTATTATTACTTTCAATTATTGCTTTCGAGAGATGACGTTCGGTACTCTAGGGTTAGCCGCAAATTTTAACGAGTCATATATTAATAAGGAATTGACCTATTAAAAAAAAAGTAAAAATTTACGAAGCATAAGCGAAAGAAAAGCTACGAAACATGATTTACATTATATATATATATATATATATATATATATATATATATATATATATAACGTTATTTTAACTTGAAATATATATACAATATAATCTAACGAGATGGCAAATTTCACAAAAAATTTGATCGGTCCAAACGACCCGTAGAGGATAATTTCAGGCAAAAAAAAAAGAAGAAAGAAATAAATCCCGTAACGATGTAAATTTTTTTAGAACGACCGTAATATTAGCCAAGTTTAATTCGAGCCGCCGTACTTTAGATACTAAATTTTAATACCGCAAAAATCCTGGAGCTTCCTCCTCCCCCTCCCCACCCTCCCCATCGCTGCCCTATCCGCAATCTCTCTTTTATTACTTCTGCTGCCATTACGGTTGTTACCGTTCAAACTTTCCCGCGCTGCTCGCGCGAAATTGGTACGGTCGACGCTTGGCGGCTCATTTAAAAATTTCAGGGGACTTGGCTCGCGCATTTGGTGGACGCGGACGCGGCGCCGATCTCACCGCGGAACACGTTGACTCTCGACTTTACGTGGGCGAAAAGTTCGAATAATCGATACCGTGTGTGTGTGTGTGTGTGTGTGTGTACGTGTCGTTGAGTTTCACAAAAAAAAACTAATAATAATAACAATAAAAGCCGAATGTATTTCGGCGCGAGAGGGGCGGTTGTACGAGAGAGATTCTTAACTGAAACCGAATGAGAATGTACGTTATGTATACATTTTAGAAAAAGGGGGCGTGAATGCACGAATTTTTTTTTTCTAACGTATTTTGGTTATACGAGTACGAATTTGAGGAGCGGATTGACAAAAATAACGAAATACAATCTAAACCGTGATGATCAATTTAATTATTTAAGTTTGATAGTATCAGTGTTTGATGCTTGGCCCTCGAAAATTTTGCTTAGGAAGGCAAAATGTATTAAAGGAATGTTTATGAGTTCGTGACTGCGAAAAGAACGGGAAAGATTCGGCTGGCTTACATCATATGGATACACATACATGCGTGTTGTGATTATGCGAAGCACGCTTGGACCGATAATTGTCATTTTTTTCCAGACCAACATATCGATAATCGTTCCGAATCAAGAATTATGTGATTTCTAGATAGTTCCACCTATCGTCACACTTTCTTTTTAAACAATATGATATATGCACATCGAGTTCTAGTGAGAATTTTGAACATGATTGTCTTTTAAAGAATCAGGCGGATTTCCAGAGAATAATTTCAACAATCAAAGGTACTTCTTGTACTAATGCATAAATATAGTTTATATCTTCACAAATTGTCAAACGACTAAATTGTTAATAATATGTAGTTTATCTAACGTTTTATCGATATTTGACCATGAAATATGTGTTCGGGGTCAATGTGAGTTTAAAAATTCTTCGTGAATCCATGCCCTTTAAGATGGCAAGACCAAAACTTTTTGGCTCCTTGATTAACAAAGGTGTCTTTGTTCTTAGAAGCATACATTTGCAGAAACAACAGTTGTGAATTTAAACGCTGAATTCTCTAAAATAAAAGCGGTCTCTATGTATATATATATATATATTTAATCGAAACAAGCCAATGAATCGGGCACATTCACATTCACAAGCAGACTTTTATCCAGCACTTTATGCGTATGTGCTTTTTCCCGAAACTACGTCGCGGTTTTTCGCAACGCGCCCACCTCCTCTCCGCGTCTTCGACGCAGAGCGAATTCACCGATACCGGGCCACTTTTACGGAGAAGTTCGCCCGCGCGCGCGCGCGCCAGCAAACCATAAAGAACGTCGGTTCGAACTCACGCAATCCTAAACGTATATGGACGTCTATATATTGTATATATGCGCGCGTGCCCTCGACAATCGATCGGCCTAACGAGGCCCGAGGCACGTTTCGTAGAGAACGAAGGCAATGAGGTAAAATTATCCCCGGAATTTTGCACCGACTGCCTCCTCCTCCCTTTCGCCCCCCGCCCCTACCCTGCCCCCTGCGGCCGTCTTCTCGTCACCGTTGCGATGGGTGCGCGCCTGCGTGCGTGCGAGCGAGCGCGTACACATACCGTGCGCGAACCAACGGACGTCGTCGCCCGCGCCCGTTTCCGGAACTCCGCGGCAACGCGGGTTATGCCACGCGTGTGTATATATATATATATATATATATATATATATATATAAATGTGCATGTGTATATGTATATATTTTGTATATGTGTAGGATAAACGGCGTGCGCACGACGTAGACCGAGAGAAAGAAAGAGAGGGCGAGAGGACGGGGGGTCGAATACACATTGGTCGATGTTTGAGTTTAGAAAGAGAACCGCCACCCTCCCCCACGCGAAACCCGTTTCGCAATTGCTGTACACACCCACGCGCGCGCACACACATACACACACATATATATATATAAGTAATCAAGTTTTTCGTTCGCGCTTCCGGCGCGCCGGTCTCAACTATATAGACTGCTACTGCTATATATACCGCTGGAAATAAGAATCAATATTAAACCTTTTTCCCCTGTTCATACACACACACGCACACACAAATATATATATATATATATATATATATATATATATACATACGCTATACTTTTAATTAGTTCGCTCGCGCTGCTGCAATAATCTTCGAGCGCTGGAGAAAGAGAGGTTGGGGGAGGGGTCGAGGGGCACACACGCGAGAGCCCAAAGTTGGTTGCGTCCTTTCGTTTGCCGATCGTTAAGCATGATTGACGTACTCTATACATACATACATATATATATATATATATATATATATATATATATATATATATATATATATAAGAGTGTGCCCCCGCGAGCAGGCAAGCGCGCGCGGCCCCCTAACGAAGCGAACGCACGGCACACAAAATCATCCCAGTGTATATATATGTATATATATATATATACATATATACACGTTAACCCGGCCCGGAGACGCGACGAGGATCGTTATATACGCCTTTAAAGCCCGGCGAGTGGGAAGGGGAGGGGGGCAACTAAGGTGATTGCGCTAAATCTTGATGCCCCGCCCGTGAAAGGAGCTTTGAGCATTTTTTTTTTCGCAGAGGATCGCTCGCTCGCGCACGCGAGATTAAACGCCGAGTTCGGCCCACCCGCTTTCTCTCTCCCCCTCTCTCTCTCTCTCTCTCCCTCTTTGCCCCCCACCCTCGCTACTCCTCGTAAATTCCTTTAGACAGAGTGATTTTATTACATTTCCTTGTGTTTTTCCAGAGGATCGTAATCGAGGAGGTTTTAGTGCGGTGCTCCAGAAAGCTGCCGTTTGATCGTCCCTCTCATGATGTAGCGCCATCATATTTGTGTTGATACTCAAGAGGAAGACGCGCGTATTAATCGCGCGCATACTATTTCTATGGCGAGATATATATATATATATATATATATATATATATATATATATATATTGGGAGTCCCTTCTTTCTGAAACATATTCATATATTTTACGTACACTTTGTATTTAATGCAATTGTAAAATACAATTGTATTTTATGGTTAATGCAATTGAAATGAATATATATATATAAAGAAACTACCGATCGCTATCGTCGAACTTTATTAAAAAATAATACGTAAATTTGAAGCGAACTCGACAAGTTGGGATCAAATCGCATACGAAACTGAATATAAAAGAAAGGGTAATCAAGGTAATGTATAATTTTCGCCCACGTGCCACTATTGCCGTCCTCGATGTTATAATGCAAGAAAACCAATAGCTTAATCGCAGACGCGTGGGACGAGGCACGGAGACCAATTTGAAATTACTCGTACATTCAGCGGGATTATTTTATTCGAGATAGTTGCGATGATCTTACAATGAAGATTGGCTAGAATTGACGTGTGCGCCCTTGTCGTCCAGACCGGACAATCGAAATGAAGAAATACGCGTGTGACATGAGAGTGCGTCAATCGTTGCGTAATTTCAAATAAAATTAACAATAAGCCTTTTTTTCGCTCAACAGATTGTTACAGTGTATATTCCTAAATTTTCTGTATATTTATATTTAATTCTATACCTCCTTACCGTGTGTGCGACAATGCGCATAACAAATTTGTCAAATCGTTATATTTTATTCTGCTTTGTAGGTTATACTACATAAGTATACGATACATAAAAATAAATTAAATAGCTTCGGACGATCCGAACAATTCTGAATTAACCGAAAATTTATTCGAATTTGCCAGAAGTTGTCAAAAGATAAAGCTTTACGAATCTCTTAAGATTATTTTAAAAAGGATGCACCCCTTGAAAATCAAAAACGGACATATTCTATTCGGATCTTTTCGCAATCCGCGTAGAGAATGATATTTTTTTATTATATTACAAACCTCCTATTTTTTTTATTCTTCGTTCAAATTTCTGAAATCAATACATTTTAGAGAAACTAATTTTTTTTGTACTGCTTATTCTTTCACTGCTGATTTAGAAATCAAAGACTGATAGCCGAGCGCGGACGACGGGAACTGAAAGGGATGAAAAAAAAATAAACAAAGATAGTCTTATTTGTCAAAATATCGACTGACTTCTATTTATAAATTTTACCAACCAACGAAGAGCGAAAATACAATACAATACAATAAGTTCTTTTTGCTGAACAGGAACTGATCAAAACGAAAATTTTATACGTACATCTGATAAATGAAATGGAAATTTGTAAAACTCGTCAAATCTTCGACGACCAGTATTGCCATGAAACCTTGTATTTTGACGCTCCTACCGACAGAAACTCCAGCACGTCGCAAGGAGTCCGAACAGAGACGAGGAAATTCCCAATTTCCCATCGAATAATAATCGGATTTCAACATTTTTTTTCTCGCAGTATACCGGGCCTTCTGTCCGAAACTAACACGTCCCATGCGCTCGCCCAAGATACTCTTAGATATTCGTTATTTTCCCGTCGACTACTGTGACGACGGAACGGATACCAGCTGTACGTTTCCGTCAATCGTCGGACTGCATTTTCTTTCCCCGCCAACTTTCGACCCCCCTGCAATCGCCGCGGCCTTCGTAGGGGGGGGGGGCAGGCAATTTTGATTGTAAAATCGCGATCCGACGCGTGGGACGAGCGCAATTTGGCTTCGACGACGCACTTTTAAAAGCGGGTCCTTCCAAAAAAACAAAAAAAAAATCGTTTAAATTACGAAGAATAAAAAAGTAGTTTGTACAGTAAATGGAAGGTTAAATGAATTACGTTGCTGTAATTACGTTTGTTGATTCATACATCGGATAAAATAATTCCTAATAGACGTATTCGTTATTTTTCATAGTATATAGTACAAGTCAAGCGCGGAGCAAAGCTCGCGATATACTTTAAGCCTCATTTAATTGGATACGAAATATAAAAAGAAATTCGGGAACAATTAAGAATCCCGCTTATCCATTCGATTATACTCTCCCCCCCCCCTCTGTCTCTCACGGTATATGCGCGTGAACAACGAACGAGGTAAAAACCAACAAACGCAACGACAAGGAGGAACGGGATAAAAAAAATTCGTTACACGTCCTTTAATTAAACCATACCCGGAAGTCCGTCTTAATACCCGGCTAACTTTTCGTATACGGTCAACGAAAGCTCGTCCCGTAGAAAGCTCCCACGTCCCCGCCCCTCGCCCCTGCCCGCGATACACGCACACGACTATGTATACGCGCGCGCGCGCGCGCGCTCATTATAAAGGGAATATACGCGGTAGTTGGAGGCTCCCATCTACATACATACTGTTTTGAACCGTTACGGCGGAGAAACAGTAGAGCGAGACAGGGAGAGGGAGAGAGAGAGAGAGAGAGAGAGAGGGTCACTAGATTAGCTTGGGCAAATTAGCGTTCGGTATTAAGGCGCGCGTCTACGGTATTATTATACTATTTCGTACAGGAAATCTGCATTCAATTGCGTGCGCGCGCGCGCTTGCGCGTGTGTTTAGGCATAAAATTGGCTCCCTCTCGATTCGCCACGGCGCGGCGGCGACCCGCGCTCTTGTTATTTACGCATACGCATAAATATATGTAATATACGCAAGCTCGAGCGCATTTCGCATGGGACGGTTACGCGCGATTTATCGTTATATAATTGCGCCTCATTGTACGTATTTAAAAGTAGCACGCGTATGCATAGGTAGGGGTAATTTTGGCGCATTCGCGGACTTTTATTAGGGTATAACGGGCCATTGATTGTATACGTTATTTGGCGTCAAAAATGTATATATATATATATATATATATATATTACATACACACACGCACACGCATTTTACGCCAAATGTATATACACAAATATATACATATACATATATATCGAAAAACGAGGAAAATCCGAGGATCTATTTGGTGGGCGAGCTTGTTTGCTTTCACGAAAGGATTAAAATCCGTTATAGTGAATATATACTGTCGCACCCGTTTCTGGCAAACGTTTTATTCCGCCCCGTTTCGTCGAAATTTCATTGAATCCGTTTAGTTTGCCAAACAAACGCGCATTATCGCGACGTTTCGATGCCCATTATAGGCTTTAAAAAATTAGGACGCTTTACGTTGATCATTTCCTATATATACATACATATATACATATATACATATATACATAAATATATATACACACCTATATATATCTATACATGTGTGTGTGTGTGTGTGTGTGTGTGTGTGTGTGTGTGTGTGTGTGTGTGTGTGTGTGTGTGTGTGTGTGTGTGTGTGTGTGTGTGTGTGTGTGTGTGTGTGTGTATATGCGAGTAAGGTAAAATATAACTTGCTTGAGCTATAATGTCCGCTTTGCTTCGAATCCAGATCGTTCACATAATGAGAAGCGTCGGTTTGGATCTATAAACGTAGATGCGCGCCGTGACTAAATACAAAGCAGCACTGTGCACTTTTTACGTCCCATATACGGAGCAATTTAAAGAAACTGTAACGAGCTGCAACGCAAAAACAAAAACAAGAACGAACGGGATTGGAAGGGCTGGGGAGGGGGGGGTTCAAGAGAAATATACATGCCCGTTAATGCAGAACGTCGGAGTCGTATAACAACGGGACGCTCGTTTTGGATCTGAAAATTTATAGCGCATCTTCTGATTCGCTGGTTATTTCCCCTTCTACAACAATTATAATTGTTCCGCTGCATTCCCGTATCCTACCTCGCGTAATCGCCCGCGGGACGTAATGTAGTTTCAATCACTATATATATATATATATATATATATATATATATATATATATATATATATATATATATAAAATATATTATACTTTAACATTCCTCGGCCTCGCAAAGAGCACACCAACACACCGCAATTACCCTCGTGCGAACGCATCGTATCTCATAAACTAGCATCCTCTCCCGCCCCCGTTCCGCCCGCGTCGCAGTACCGCACTGCAGCGGTGCGTGCGCCCGAGACGCCTTTTTTCACGTAGAATCCACTTTCAGTAACGGGGCCTGATGGCGGGGCAGAATGTAATGCGCGCGGGGAGTAAAAAAAATTATCCGGCAAAAACTGCCCCGCCACTCTCACGCTCTTGTATACCTATTATATTCTATAACTATATAGAATACAGAGAGACAAATATTAAATGTGCGAGCGTGCGCGTGTATGTGGGGGTCTGTGAGTAAATTTGTCCACAGTACGCATCGCGCGCGTGCGTAAAATATATATTTGTTTTGGAAATGAAAGGGGAGGAGAGGGAGAGAGAGAGAGAGAGAGAAAATATGCGTGATGCGGAACGAGGTTCGCGTGCGCCACACATTGCCGGAATCTCGCGCGCGTGCTCATTTTCATATTATATACACACGAGAGTTCCGATGGTGCGCGTATGCTTCTCGGCGTGCCCGGGGTAATGACAGGCTCTCCATTATACACGTGCACATGTATATACACATACGCGCGCGCGCACGCGTGTGTTGTGTGTGTGTGTGTGTGTGTGTGTGTGTGTGTGTGTGTGTGTGTGTGGTGCAGTCTGGCGTCGGCACTACAGCCGCTAATCATTTTGTGGAAAAGCCGAGTAAGTCGCGGCCACCCCGCCGCCCCTCCACACCCGTGTACGGCCGCGCTTTTCCCGGCCGGACACCGCGCGCGGCTCATTGCTTGACGAGGGCCGCGGGTCCCACCCCGCTCCACGCCCCCCTCCTCCCACACCGCCCTCTCCGCCGCACGAAATTGTACCGTCGCTCGGCCCCTCGCCCGCGCGCGCCAGCGCTCCTTATCCGTTCGATCTCATTTTCCGTAAGACTGCCACTTTTCTACCCCACCCCACCCCCGACCCCGCCATCCAGGGGCTGCCCCTCGTCCCGCGCGATCGTGCGGGGGAGTCGGGTGATCGGCGACGGGGGTCAGGGGGGGAGGTGGAGCGAGGAAGCACTTCGTGGAGAAAGGTGGTAGCCCGGCGCACGGGCAGATCCGTATCTGGGCGACTCGGCCGCACGAATTGGCCCGATTAGCGCGCATTGCGCATGAAACTCGCTGTTATTACCGTAAATCATCCCGAGGGAGGGAGGGAGGAGGGTAAAGAGTGGAGGAGGGAAGCACGGACGAACTCTTTTTTTTTTCGTTCCACCTCGCGGGAGTCTGCCGGTTCGGGTGTATTTATATATACACATATACATACATACATACCTACTTACTTACATACATACATGCACACATACATACATATATATATATATATATATATATATATATATATATATATATCCACACGAGTTGGCTGATTTTTGTAAAGGGAAACGAGGAAAGAAGAGAAACGGTAGAAACGCGCTATATCTGTATATAGATTGAGAAACTACCAATGGCTGAAGCACTTGACCGAGGCGAAAACGACGTCGAAATAAGCCCGTGGTTATGACTTTTCTAACAAAATTTCTATACTTATGACTTCTGTTTTATTTTATTTATTTATTTATTTTTTAAAGAAACTGTTGTGAGCTTTAGAGCACTGTTATCATTTACACGATAATAAGTTTTCAACTTGAAAGCTTGTTATATAATATCATATGTATAATTTAAGAAAAAAGTAAATTATAATACATATGAGAAGGTATTGAATTCATTGTTAGTTATATACAATAACTCATTTACCGAAATTAAAAATATAAAAGGAAAATAATAATGCACGAGCGACCATTTAATATTCTAATATTTTTCATTCGATGCTGTTAATAAATAAATTAATATGAATATGAATAAAATCACGAGGAAAAAAGTGCGCAGGCCACTGGCCATCCATTATCGACATACAGTTTTTAACCCTATTATCGGTTATTTTGCAACAGATATTTTATACAAGAATAATATTTCGTACGTGCATTTTATACGAGATTTATTTAAATTTTTTAATCGTTCTCGGTAGTATACCTGATATATACTTCCATTATACCACAATTAAAGTCAAGATGTACTAGTTATTTCTAATTAAACAATATATATATATATATATATATATATATATATATATATATATATACATATATATATCGCGTATAAAATAATGTGCAATTATGCAATTATATTATATACAGGTACTTTAGCTTTAACAATTTGAAACGTTAATTTCGGCTCTGTCGATCTTAAAAAAATCGTAATGTAATATGCTAAAAATTTACATATTTATAAAAATGGATCAACTAGAGTTTGAATATTACGTGTTTATTGAACACTATAAATAAATCAAAAGAACAATCGAATTGATAATCCGCTTCTTTGAACATTTATAGATTATACATATTTACCAATTTACATGATGTTCTATATCTAGACTATCTATTTAGACTGGACTATCTATCTATCTAGACTACAGATATAGTAATGCAACGGAAGAAATATCATTCTCTTTAAGTCGCGCGAGAGATCAAAATTGAACGAGTAGTAAATACATTTATTCTCATCGCGAGGTGTTACAATATATATATATATATATATCAATGGCATTAAATAGAAAAGCCTGGTACAAAGCATAAAGAGGCCATTTATCTTTGAAGTGAAATTAGACATTATGCAGCGTTAAAATTAATTAGAGCGAGCTTTGAATTGCGCAATGTTATATAATCATAATATTCTACAAGAGCAAGAGTTTGTATAAATAAAATACAACACTTTATATATATATATAACAAACGGAACTATAAGCATCATGCGCTCAGGCGCGTGCTCTTTCGTTCCTGCACTGACACTTGCTTATATAAGTTTGCGCTCGGGTACCTTATGTGTCAATAATTCAGGAGCGACCGTGCATTCATATATATATATATATATATATATATATATATATATATATATATATATATATATATATAGATGAATCGTCAAAATATAGACAAGTTCACTTATTTATATAAATATAGTTAAGGTGCGGATTGTCGTGCATGATTCGAGACCGAACTGCCTATATGAAATAACTTCGTATGTGCCACTTATATATAATGCGCGCACCTCTTCGTTAGCGAGTACGATTAGCCCATATAATTTCAACATCGCCGACTCATATAATGCATTGTCTGGCGTCCGACCGTTGCGTCTGAACTATACAGCGGCTATATTATGCATAAATATTTATCTCGCCCATTTCTAATTTACTGAGCCATTTATTTCATAATCTCTCTCATCCTCGTTCCGATTGGCATGGTAACCCCGTTCGTATCGGCTGAATGTTGACTAAACGACGATCGATTGCCCGTTGTATTTTTGAATATATATATATATATATATATATATATATATATATATATATATATATATATATATATAGATGCAATATGACCGATTATATTGTCGTTCATACGTGCCGAACTCGATTGACATCGTACGCCGCGTAGAGAGAAAGAAATTCTGTAATTTTTTTGTTGTTGCAATTTTTATTCTTTATTAAAGAACTTTTGAATTTCAATGAATCGTTTGGAAAACTGATCATTATCATTAGAATTCAATTTCTTACTTTTTCTCTACCGTACATCTGTATGCGTGCCCGACAAAATTAGATCATCGATTGGTTTTTTTCTTCTCAACCGAGCGTCGACGTGAGTCAATCGAGAGTTTTGTAAAACGCAGTGATCGTCAAACAATAGGAAGCAGTTCTCGATCTCCGATCCCCATTACGTATCATTATGATCGTATTGCGAGAAACGGGCCGAGTTATCAGCGCGCCTGGAAAGTTTCGCCGCTCGTTGCCCCGCGATTCGGGCTCGTTCGCAACGATATCATACGATAATGGCCCAGGTCGTGAGCTGGGCAACAATCGAAACTTGTACACAGCGCTTACAGTACCGATACTTGCGTATTAGTTTAGCGCGGCGCCATAGGCACAGCTATGACATCTATTATACCTGGAG
Source organism: Sycobia sp. Sy_11 (assembly GCA_018907035.1). Classification (NCBI taxonomy): domain Eukaryota; kingdom Metazoa; phylum Arthropoda; class Insecta; order Hymenoptera; family Epichrysomallidae; genus Sycobia; species Sycobia sp. Sy_11. Next base: position 2,270,141 of record JACCIC010000031.1, read on the forward strand.
CATCGACAGCTATGTACATACGTAGATTATAAGACGTATGCGCGAAACTTTTAATTCCCCCCCCCCTCCTATTATACAACGGTAATCGTATCGCTCTTCCCTAACCGTGCGTAAGACGTAAGTCTTGCCGCAAGCACGCTTAGATACGCGCAGCCGTGTGCAGGGTACGAAAATATATGTATAAATAGTGTACGAGGATCTTATTGTTGGCTCGATTATCGGTCGTCTGAGGACTAATTTTAATATATGAATTATTCGTTAATTATATATATATATATATATATATATATATATATATATATATATATATATGCAAATATGTATGCAATTAAATAAAATTTAATATAAATTTGAAAAATATTAATACAATTACACATTTATGTATGATTAAAAACGTTCTAGTTCCATGCCAAGGTATCGATTTTTAATGAGCTGATTTTCGTATAAGAACGCCCGACGCAATACTGTATCACGACCGCAACACGATGAAATCCGTTCAAGGAACGAAGTTGGGGGGGGGAAGCGAAAAAGCGCCCCTTAAACCACTATATATCTGTATAAATGTTTTCCTCTCGCAGGCGCCAATCCCCCGCGTGTATATACCCTTTATTGCCCCCACCCCCCCTCTACCGCCCCGCAAGAGCCGTCCAATAAAAGTAGGGAGACGCGCGCGCAATTAAGCCCGTAACTCGCGCCCGTAATAGCTCTCGCTCGGCTGATGCATCGGGCGGCGCAACAAGAATTCGCGCGCGCACGGGCCGCACGAGCAGTACCGAGAGAGAGAGAGAGAGAGAGGAAAACAATAAAAGAGACGAGCACGTCTCGTGCGCGCGCCTTGTGTCTCGAGTACTGTGTACAGAGGTAGAGATGTATATGTGTGTATGTGTATATATATATATATATATAGGTGAAGCAAATAAAAATAAAAATAAAGAAAAAACAAAAAATAAGAAGGCACGAAGGAAACAATATCACGAGTACGCGACAATGCGCGGCTGGGACACGAGCATGGACGAACACCGTGATGGGGGGGAGGGGGGTGGCAGAGTGGCGACAGTTACAGGCGAGACGGTTAACGGAGGACGGTCTCCAAGTGTATAGAATCTTGTTCGACGATCGACTCGGTGGAGAGTGAGAGAGAGAGAGAGAGAGAGAGAGAGAGAGAGAACCGAACAGCCTCGTCGTATCGGCGTTGGAGAGAATAAAAAAAGAAAAACACCAACATAAATTACTCGATTCGTGCGTAAATGTGTAATATACATAGCACTGAAAAAAACATTTCTATTATACCGAGTGTAAATATTTCGTAAACCGATCGAATCCTTTTTCTCGGATTAAAAACAAAAGTTGTATTTTCTCGATACTGGAAACGAGTTTGTTTAAGCAAATTGAACTCTTTTGTGCATTACTTGAATTTAATCTTGTTTAAAAAGTAGTTTTTTTTTTCAATTCCAGAGAACTGTTTCTACCTTAAGAAAACGAGAAAAGATCTTTGACGAACGCCAAGCCCACAGACCTTTGATAGCAAATTGACAATGTTCGAAGCGTACTAAACATCAACCCTCATAAAAATATTGGAGATAGCCATATTCGAAATTTACCTTATAAAAATCAATTCTTGTTAACTTTAATTTTAAAAATCATTAAAAGTCATATATATATTGTATGTCGCATTGAAAGTATTTAGTTAATTGATTTATTTGTGAAAGTTGCACTATTAATTTTCACTCTATTACCACGATTCTTTATACTACTTATACATGAAATAACGTATTCTGATACTATTTCTGAAAAAATGAGGGTAATAGCTGATTTTATTAGTAATATTTTTTAGTGACATGTTGTTGGAGATTTGTTTAAATAACGAATCTCTGGTCGTGTATTTTTTTGTACTTTCAACAATAATTTAGCATATAGAATAAAGATTAAACTTAATGTCTTTTTGTACATCCTCCTTTTGCATCAAGTATAAAGATATTAAATATTTTTCATTGGTTTGGCGGTTATTTTATTTTAATTATTACGCAAATTCATTGAGATAAGAAATAATATATTTTCCGTCAGTCACGAAATTTTTAATGAACGTCATTGAGTCAATATCATGAGGACTCAATTATCCAAAGAAATACTAATTGAATCAGTAATCAATCATTGAGTCCCAGTAATTGACTTTGCGGTATTTCAATCAGTGTTAATTCGCCCATTTGTAACGAGAAAGAGAGAGAGAGCTTAACAAAAAATTAAATTTCGTTTGGGGAATTCCACTAAACTATATATATACATATTTGCAAAGAATCTCGCCGAACGTCTCAATAATCGCTTTCGCGCCCGACCACCGAGAGTGCGACACCGAGAGCGCGGGCATTACGGCGCGCGCGATAGATCGGCTTGCTTTTCTCGCGCGGAGGTACGAGGGTACGGGAAGACATAGGGTAGGAGGGATAGGAGATGGCGAGGAGAGAGCAACAGGTTGTCGCCGTCCCGCGTTCTCCTCGGATAACGCGCCGCGTGTTCGCCCTCTGTCGCGCGCGTATATACCTATCTCGGTTATACAATATATATATATATATAACTCGCTACACCACGCTTGACTCCCCACAGTTATTATAATACTTGTGTGCATATATATATATGTATATATACCTGTATATATCTCGCGCGCATTTCTCCGACGTCAAGAGTCTCTCGAGGTAAGAGAGCTTATATATATAGATAAATATATATATATATATAGATAGAGAAAGAGAAAAAAGCGTGCGCAGAGCGAAACTCTTAACCCCTCCCCCACTCTTCGCCGCCCTTCTGATTTTATTATAAGTTACCATTCGAGGGAGCCGCGCAGCGGCCAATCAACACTTGTCACCGTATTTTCTTATATAGTCGCCCGGTCGGAACTCTACAGCCGCTGACTCGGATTAATCCTTTGTCGAGTATAATACTCTCTCCGCTATATATATATATATATATATATATGTATATGTGTGTGTGTATGTGTGTGTGTGTGTATATGATATTCTCTCCACTATATATATACATAAGAGCAAAAGGGAACAAAGCGATAAAGAGGAGGGGGATGACAGTGTTTATTGTAAGTTATTTTTACGTCTTGGACAATGAATGTATACACCGTCTCTTATAAGTCAATGATTTAATAATACGATTTCTTTTTAAGATGGGCATTTGTCTTAATAATTTGGCAAGGGCACAATATGAGACGGTTGATCTCTGATACATGCAATTTTTAAGTATTTTATCCACCGAATTTAATTAATATTTTACCCATCTTTACATACACATATAAATTTTTAATATGTATATATATATATATATATTTTTTAATAGAGTTTTTTCATTTTCTTCCGGCGTGATAGGTGTAAATACCAAACTTCACCGGTATGTCCCGGAAAATATTTTGCTTGACTTAACGGCCGGGGAGAAAGCAATTTTCTAAATGTCAAAATGAAAACATTTGACGAGGCAAGATGGCTGTCCCCACGGGTAAGCATAATTTGATTTTCTATATTTTTTTTCTCTTTTTTTTTAAGCAATAAAATATAATTGAGGCGTGGCTTTAGAGATTCAAGAAATGTAAAGAATGTAAGAAATTATTAAGATTCTTGATAGAGATGATTGCGCATTGCCTTCTTGGTTGGATAGCTTATTTTTATAGCTTATTTTGGATTTAGCTTACGTTTACTTCAAGTTATCGAGATGCCGAATTTCTTTTTTGTTTTTACTTCCTAAACTAGATTAATTAATCCGAGTCCTTTAAACAATACTTTTACATTGGATTTTAAATATTTGTTTCAGGTATTGCGATCCTAAAGTGATCGTTGCCGAATGGAAAAAGTGTCTGTAATCAAGAACAATCAAAATCTCTGATCTAAGAGAAAAAAACATTAAATACTTGTGGAACTACAATTATTACGTGGACAATCTTTTATCTCATTCAAGTGAATAGATAATTATTTACGACTAATTTACTTGATTCGCGGACTTATGTACTAATTTATAAGAAAATATTTCAATTTGGCACTTATAAGAAAATACTTATACTTGGAAGAAAATTTAAAATAAAATTGTACTTAATTATAATAAATCGCGTTTTGAAAATAAATAAATCAATCATGTTAATTTAACAGACATTTTGGAAGAAAAAATTCTCTTATTATTGCAGTTATTGTGCTACTTAAATCTAATAAACTTTAAAAAAAATTTTAAAAAAAATGTTGTACAACCAAATAGTGATTAATAAATAAAAATAATTTTTTGCCTCATCTCGATACTTTTTCTTTTGGTTCAAAAATTTCTTGTCAGGTTAATCCCAGTTTTTTTACTATAGATTGTGTTCGCACGTAAAATGTTCAAACAGCAAATTATTTGACTTTGAAGCAAGTAAATTTGGATTATGTTTCATTAAATATTTATTATCAATATTATACAAGTCTGTATAAAATGTCAGATGTAAAAATATGTCAATATTATTTTTCTTATAATTCTGATATGATAATGTCATAAAATAAACATTTACTTGATTTAAGATTATGAGAATGCCTGACTAATAAGTTCAAATACTACTTGTGTCAAGTAAATATTTTTTAAATCTGAAAATTGTTTTTGTTAATGCAACATAATATTGTTTTTATGTGTAGAAAGGTACAAAATACAGTTTTATTTTTATACTTACATTTTTCAAATATAAATAATTCCATTCTATATTTAAAATAATATTTACTTATTCGAAGTAAATACTTGTTTTAGTTAAATAAATTATTTAAATTTTACTAAATTTTATTTCACTAATATTTATAAGTATTATTTGATTCCAATCAAAATTTCTTTCCTAGTGTAACCACATTTTATATATAACTGTTACACGAAAGCATGCAATTTAAAAGAAAATACAAAACTCAAAAAGACACGTTTTTTGCTTTTTATATCTTTTATTTCAGAGTAAATGACCAAGTGAGAAGTACTGTTACCGTAATTAAAATATTATTTATTTTTGTTTTTATTACAAACAAATATTATATATATATATATATATATATATATATATATATATATATATATATATAAAGATACTTGCAAAATTAATCGAAAGATCCATTACACTTCTTCTGCCGACAATATAAAAAGAAATTTGCATATCACATTGAGTCGTTTTAGTACTGTATAGCTATACATCGAGATCGTACGGGCCACGGCCAAATAGGCCGCGAAAAAGTCGTTTCGCATAAGTATAAAATACGGACGTTTTTTCTTTTATGAACTCCGCGACGATAAAGCCATCGGTACAAAACACCTCCCGAAATCGCGTTCCGACCTCCGCCGTAAGTGTCTCTTATTCGGGGATCCCCCCCCCCTCCCGATGCGATCCAACTCAACCCCCCGCTGCGAAAAGTACACACAACTGTCCTCCATTAGCTGTCGTCCGGTAAAATTGACTGTCCTTAATTAACGCGCGTAAGCCGCACGAGTACTCGTATTATATATATATATATATATATATATATATATATATATATATATATATATATAAACATATATAAGCGCATGCACGCACATTCTGAGGAAGAAGAACGGCAATTATCGATTAAAAGATTAAAAAGCTTCGCGCGCGATGCTCGATAAAGGACGAAAAAAAACATCCGGATGAATTCGAATGAAAAATGCCGTGGCAGTGCGCCGCTGCAGAAACACCGCGTGAGAGATACAGACGAAGGGAGCAAGAGAGGCGGAGGGACGGGGAGAAAGATGACGCGAGAGCGCGAAGGTGAGAAGGGATAAGAAGGGTGCGAATATAAGAAGACGACTCGGTCGCGTATCCACGGCCTCTGCATCAGCAGGCTGCTCGTTCGCATACACATGCATACGGATACACGTATACAAGAATCGGTGTGCATATATATATATATATATATATATATATATATATATATATACGTGTATACACTGGTCTGGTCGATGCTGCGCGGCGCATCTGTAGGAGGGGAAGAGAAAAAAATCCTGCCGGGGCCGCCCGAGGGGTCAAGTGTCAATTACTGCGAATTTACCTTATACCAATACTCGAGAGAAAGAACGAGAATGAGAAGAGGGCAGAAGGAGAGTGGGGCGGGGAGTGAGAGAGAATGAGATAGAGATAGAGCAGGAGAGCACGGCGGGTGCGCGGGCGAAGAGGGCGAGGGTTGGCGGCGAGCTGGAATGAGCGAGAGACGTAAAAAAGGAAGGTGCCACGCTCGCGTACCGGCACACGTGAAGTGTGAAGAGGAAGATAGGGACAGGATGAGAGTGAAAGAGAGAGAGAGAGAGAGAGAGAGAGAGAAAAGATACTTCTCTTCTCTATAAAGAGCCCGCAGGTTAAACGAGCGCGCGCGCGAATAACAAGAATAAAACGAGAAGAAAATAAGAGATGCAGAGGAAGGCGGAGGATGAGGAGTGGGTGGGGGAAGGCGAAGAAGAAGAAGGTGCGATCGTCGCACGGCACATCGTTCGTCATTTCGATTCTCCCGGCGGTTGGCTGCCCGAGCAAGCGGAGCACAGCGAGTGACTGAGAGAGAGAGAGAGAGAGAGAGAGAGCAGGAGGTAGATAGAGAGCGCGAAGCAATCTGCAAATATTCGCGGGATACAGCGGAGGAGAGATGAAGAGTTAGCGCGCAGCGAATATCCCGCCGCGAGCCTTGAACCGATATATATATATATATATATATATATATATATATATATATATTTATATATTTATATATATATAAGCGAAAAGTTTGTATATGAAAGAGAGCGAGAGAAAGAGAGTCTGCGCGGCGATGATCTATGGTCACGATGACCTTCCGTGACTCTCCCGAGCCGAACGGCGCGGGCGCGCGGCATTCTCCCCGCGGGTTATGGTAGCCCGGCGCGCCGGGCTCTCGCGCGCCCGCGCAGCGTGAACGCCGAACAATATCAGGCGGAGAGAAAGAGAGAGAGTGAGAGAGAGAGAGGCGGAGCAGGGGGATGGGGTGGTTGGGGGGGGGGGTAGAATCGAGACAGAGAGGGATAAACAAAGAGAGTGACGGAGGAATCGTGAGGGACGCGGGACAATCCTCTCTCCTCCTCCCGGCGCGCGGATCTTTCGCGCGCTCCTTTCTCTATATATATATATATATATATATATATATATATACATATAATTCTTGCTCCGCGCTTTTTTTTATCCCCTTTCACCCCCCCCTCGTCCAAACACCGCCCCCTCCCGCGCTGTCTATTTAACAACGAGAGGAAATTAATTGAATTCCCGCGCGAGAAATATATATGTATGGAAAGAGAGGGAAGAGAGAGAGAGCGAGAGAGAGACAGATCCGCGCGGAGCCGGACGGAGTCCACCTCTCGTTGCAGTTTATATCGCTTGATGCCTCTCGACCGTGCGCTCGCCCCCCGTCCAGTCGAATCACGCGCGGCTGGACTGGGCTATTGCTTTTCTACATTATATATATATATATATATATATATATATATATATATATATATATATATGTATGTATAGGGATTTCTCGAGCACTCGTATTCTTTCGTGGATCTTTCGCGATCACACGTACATACATATACAGATATATATACAATTAAGGAAAGTAGAGCATTAATGGAATTTAACCCGAGAGCGATGCGCCTTTAAAAGAGCGCATTGTAAGTCAGTCATTTGTGATTCCTGGAGTCAATGCAGCCATTTTACTTATATATATATATATACAGAATTCACTTCCTTATTAACCTAGTTTCGAGAGATTGTAAAGTATATACTTGGCCGAGTATTCGCCTATAAGACCGAACGAAGCACACACACACACACACACACACACACGCTGGACGAGAATGTGCACGAGTTTAAAACAGTTCGGCAGAAGTACCGATGTATTACCGAGGATTTTTCCCTCCACAGTTTCCCTGTAGCCCGTAACCGCTGAAACCCGCGTGTCTCTATACACCTGTGACGCGACTGTTGCGAATTTCGAACGTCGTGAAACAACAGCGTCAGTTTCGCACGATCGGGGACTCGGTGCACAGACCCCTCTGCATCGACGTTGATATTTCGCGTCGAAGACCGTGTCGCGTCGCGTATAATTAAGGTGACCAACTATTGCGCGGGTAACGCGCGATTTCGCGTCGACAGCACGCAGATATCTCGGAAATGCTCGGTTTATTATAGATAGAGAGACGAGGAAGGAGAAATTTATTCGGACTAAGGTCTTTGGATTGAGTTCTGGGCATCCGATAGTCAACGGACGATGCGGCATTATATTTTCGCATACATTGACATTCCTGCCGATAATTACACAAATTCCAGTGAATAATGAGAAGAAGAAAAGAATAAAAAAAGTAAATCTTTACTTAAAAATGTAACAATGAGAGTATCTTCATAATCGGTCGCGTAAATTTTCTTAAAATTCATTCGACGTTATTCGCAATATCGAAGTAGATGATTTCTGATGAGTCACTTGGTGCGCAGATTTTTACAGGAGAATACCAAATATTCTCGTTAGCAAACAAACCGCAATATAATTGATTGTTGCAAATTGCTGAATGATAATGAGCTCGTATCACACCATCGCTGAGACGTTTGACGAATATATTTATGGATAAATAACAATTAACGCGCGCAATGCGACTGAATATACCTGCAATACTACTATCTTCAGAATCTTCAGAATTCCAGAAGTCTCACATTGCTTAACGTAAAGCTCAGTTTCAATTTTTGTCTACTATTGTTGTCCTTTATTATAGATTGTATATTTTGTTTATTGAAATAATAAGCATTTATTGAAAAATAAGCATTTTATTGAATAATATAAGAACAATTAAAGTATTTTCTTTATTGAATTTATTTATAATTTAAACAAGGCAAGAAAAAAAACATGAAAATCCCATAGGAATTGCATATGAAATGTTATAAATTTTGGGATTGATTATAATTTAGACTTAGATTATAGATTATAATTTATTATATTATACTTATTATATTATATGTATATATAATGTTTATTATACTTATATTATAATTTATTACATTACAATTAAGAATTAGATTAGACTTAGATTAGCATTTAGATTCAATTATTGGAACTAATAAATTAAATTAATAAATATATTTACCGGTTTTACAATTTTTATATAATAATCTACTTTACTAATATTACGATGTTCAGACTATCGCTCCTTTATAATCAACCCTGTATTATTTAAAATTACGACTAAAAAATATAAAATATTTAAAATTACGACTAAAAAAATATAAAAAAAATATATAAATTATATCAAAAACTAAGATTATATTTTAATTATTATTAATATAGTAATATAGTTTATTTTATTCTTATTTTTATTTTTAAATTGTTATCTAATTTAATTTTAGAGTTTTTAGCAGTAATTTCCATTTCAGATTCTATACGAGGGCGATAATAAACAAGGCCAGTCTGACTGTCGTTCTATTAGCATAGTAGATTATTGTGTAAAGACTTTTAAGACCGATAAATATATTTAATTAATATAATTCGCAACGGTCGACTCAAGCGCAATCTACAATTAACTACTAACGGATTAAGATTACCGGACACGGCGATTTGCCCGCGATTTTGCGCCTAAAAACGCGCCACCGCCCGATCCCGAGCGATCGCTCGATTTGGCGCAGAATAGTGCAGTTCTGTCGTCGCACCGAACTAGTACCGTTGCTACTATTACTACTGCAGCCGCCACTGCCGCCGCTGCGTCGCACTGGCCCGCTTAATATTGAAAATCGACGGGGGGGAGGGGGGAGAGAGAAGGTGAGAAAGACGTCGAATTTTCGGAAAACGCGGCATGCTCGGGCCGGGGATTTTGCGAGGAGACGGCGCGCGCCTCGCGGCGTTAAACTTCAATGGAACTTGATTAAACCATTTGTACCCGTTAAGTCGTTAGTAGCCTTATCTCCTTTAGAATTGAGGATAATGAATCGTCTTGATGGCGAAAGCTAGATTTATATATATATATATAACTTTGATAACAATTTTAGCAAATCGCGGAGAATTTTATTTCGTGAGATAAATTAACAAGTACGCAGCTCCGTTTGAAACTGCAGAGTTCTGTTTTAAATTTGACTAACAGTACTTTAAGTTTTTATAATCTACTTTAGCTAGAGTTCGAATATATATATATATATATATATATATATATATATATATATATATATATGATTTTTTAACAATATTTTCTTTTTAATTCTAATAGGAGTCATAATGATTATTAAAATGTGAAAAAATGCAATACATATAATCACTATTAAAAGTTACTTATTCCTTACAAAGGCCTTGTATCAAACGTTGGGTTAATTACTAATTTATCAATTGTGAAGTCTCTTTGATTTCCTGAAAGTCTGGTCATTTGAGTTCTTTTCTTAAACGGATGCTTAGCTTTGCAGATTTTCCAGTATGCAAGTCAACACCGCATAAACTTTATATGCAAATAATAAAAGCGAATATAATTTGTACATGAATTATTGACGAATTTTCGATAATAGACTGTAAAGCGAACAATGCTTGTCTTTAGCTTTGACAAATTCTTCGCTACCAAGAATTACTATGTATGTATATACATATACCCTTGCGCATCGGATTCCCGTTTCCGAGCGCTGCAATTCATTCCACGGACCATAATTTGCCGACGAAAGAGTTCCTCGCAATGCTATATACATATATAATTATACTCAATTCTATTATATGCATATTCACTTCGCTATAATGGCACAATGCTCGATTCCCTTCCCAAGCGACGTTCCAGCTTTCAAATTGACCAAACGGAAGCCGGCTTATCCCAGACGCTGCGTGCACTTGCCTTCTAAATTACTATATATATATATATATATATATATATATATATATATATATATATATATAATTAAAAAGGTAATTCAAAGCTTTCCATTTCTTAGTGTACATCGCCAGTTATATGTACTTATATATAAAGCCCACCGCGCGGAGCTCGTAATTTTTCCCGCTCCACATAAAGCGCGGAATCGATAAATTTCAATCGAGATCTTTTTACACGACCCGGCTATTTCTTTCCCCGTCCTCTTCCACCCTTCTCTCGGCGTGCGAGTATATAGAGAGGAGCACGCTGCGCGCGCGCGTCGCGAGAGTCAGCGTCGGGACGCGTCGGCGTCGGCGTCGCCGTCGCGCCGGCTTGACGAATTTAAGACTCTGCTGGCGATTCACAAAGGGGTTAATCCGTATACGGTGTAGACTCGTGCCAGCGCGCGTGTACATAAGAAACGTATACACACACACACACACAGACACACATATGTATTTATACATATATATATATATATATATATATATATATATATATATATATATATTAGCAACACGCCAAGGACAGAATACCGGCCGAATGAAAGAGAGAAAAGAGGGAGAGGTAGGACGTAGAGAAACGAGAGACATAGGAAATGCAAAATATCTGAAAGAGAAGGAGAGGAGGTTAAATAAAGAGAAGACGAGACAGTGCAGCGTGGCAGCCTCCTTATATATATATATACCTATATGCGAGAACTCGCCGACACGAAAAAGCGCGCGCGCGCGGTCTCGCACACATAAGTATACATATACACGTGTGTAGCGTGTATAGGTTTAAGTCGCGCGCACGCGCTCGGGCGCCGACCATTGAGGTGTCCGTCCGTGAGTAATGTCACGATAAATTATCGCCGAGAAGGAGATAGAGAGACTACCTCTTTCCTTCGACCCCCCAGCCCTCTCTCACTCTCTCTCTCTCTCTCTCTCTCTCTCTCTCTCTCTCCCTCCTTCGCTCGCTCTGAAAGGCTTTCGCATACCCCGTGTGTGCGCGCGCGCTACGGCAAAGTGCGCGCATATAAGACGCTGACCGAGGCGTGTATTATATCGAAAGAAACCTTTGCTCCCCCGTATCCCCTTTTACCAATATATATATACATAGGTACTCGCACGGGCTACCGCGTATACACTCTCGAGGGACTTTTTCTCCTCCACGGCATTTTGTTCCCCCCTCCGCCCACCCGCCCCTCACTTTATCTCTCGTACCAACAGCTCACGCTCTTCCCTTTAACTTTATTCGCGCGCTCGTCCTTTTGCATCCGTGTGTATACATATATGTATATATGTATATATATATATATATATATGCGTGCGTGTTCAGCGCGAACCATGTCCACGTCCTCTTCCTTCTCGATCCCCGTCGTCGTCGTCGTCGTCGTCGCCGTCGTCGTCCTGCGGTTGTCCTCTCCGCGTGCCCATACTTTCTTTTATCTCTTTTAAGCTCGTACTAATACATATATCGGTATATATACAGATATATATATATATATATATATATATATATATACGCACAGGTACATATAACACTGTGTATATATACGCGTAAGGGTATACGAGCGTCCCGGTGCGCCTGTTGCAGCTTTGGTGGCAAGCTGCTTTGAAAAATTGACGCGCGACGGCCAAACAGTGGCGACCCGACCCGTGCGCAAGAATCGCGCGCATATATTTTATATACTCGAGAGCTTTTTTATTTTATATATATATATATATATATATAGACTGAGATATGATGATATGAAGTAGGAAACCTGTTGAGAAATCGAGGATGGAACGGACTGCGAAGTGCCGGATAGGAATCGCGGAGGATTAGGGAGAACTGTTCTTGGGGGGGGGGAGGATAAGTCGAGTTTAAATCCTGATTACTCGCGGCATCGAGGCGTCTGTGTATAAGCCAATATGTCTATATACGAAAATGATACGTATAAATAAGGCGCGAAAGATCGTTTAATTAAAGAAAAAAGTGTATTCGATTTATTTTACAGTTATCGTGTACCCATTATATACATTCGCGTTGCTGCTGAGCTAATTTTTCTCGTAGACAATTTTAATATAGTAAAATTTCGATATACACAGATGAAGACTGCGAGTTACAATGGTGATGGTTAGATAGATAAAGAGACACCTTTTTATTTTTATCGCAATAAGAAGGATGTAAAATATACGTTATAATTTAGTTAAAATACATATATAACGATATATCATAATTATAGTGTATAAATAACAGAATTCGCTATTCGTATACGTGATTCGTATACGTATAATATAAGTAGTAGAAAAATAACCATAAAACAAAGTGACATATTGTCAATCAAATCAAAATTTCTTCAGATTCTTTTCTCACAGGCTAGCGAGGCACTGAGGCCAGTGACAGCAAAAAGTTCACCTATGCTTGGGAATTATTATCGCTGCACATCGAAACAATCTGCCGGCCGGTATTAACTCCCGCGGCTTCGTAAAGTTATTCGACGATGCTGTATGTAAAAAAAAAAAAATGTTTATATCGAGGAAGAACTTGGAAGATATCAGCGTTGCTCGCAGTGCCTCGCGCGAATCGAGCGCGCCTACGTTGACTTAGGCTTTGGTAAAGTGACCTTGCTGATGTACGCGGCCGTAAAACGCACGAACTTCTGCAGTATACGCGTAATTTTCACGACTATATCAGTTACATGACTAATTAAAAATTCCAGAAAATATTACAAAAAATACTAAAAACCAAAAAAAAAATTATCAATCTGAATCAGTGGAGACACCCTACGACGCGTTATGTGCTTTGTCTTTTGTTTCTTTTTTGTGTGTGTGTGTGTGTTTTTTTTTTTTTTTTGTTTTATCGCGATAATAAGCGAAAAAGCAATTTCTGAATTACGAGTAAACATTAACTAGCGAAATAATTTTGAAATACGTAATTGAAGGAGTCGACACGTTCGAAATAACAATGATAAGTTTATGAACGATGCGAGACAGAGAGAGAGAGAGAGAGAGAGAGAGAGAGAGAGAGGAGTTTCCCAGAAGCCCCGTTAACAACCTGAAATCCGACGGAATGCCAAGAATGTTTTTATACTATGTATACGTATCTTCTCCCTTTGCAGCGACAGCAGTCCCATGCACACGCCCACGCATACTCACGTGCATATATGTGTTTATATATATATTGCTATAACGTGTCTCGCACTTTGCACTTTATTGTCTGTCGCCGCAGTAGCTTATAGACGTTGTATAAAATGTGTGGAAGAGTCATACTTATATATTATATATATATATATATATATATATATATATATATATATGTATATGTGTATACACGCGCAACAAATCCTTCCGACTGCTGCGGCCTATGAGAATAGCTCATGCACGTCCGTTCGCGCGATTAATCATCGATTTTTAAACAAACAAAAAATCACTTCGCACGACGGGCGCCTCGGTCGTGACGATCGTGGCTTTGCCCGTGAAATCGAGAGAGAGAGAGAGAGAGAGAGAGAGAGAGAGAGAGAGACAGGTCCGAGTTCCTATCGTAACCAAAATTATTCGAGGATCGATCGGTAACTGTTCAATCCACAGTGGACTGAGATATTTCCGACGTGAACGCGCAAGAATTTAATCGAGCCCAATTTAACGTCGCGGTATTACGTTTGAATATGTTTCTGGAAAAAAATTTTGGCCTTTTTATTTGCAATACTTCGGTAAATAGACGACGGCTGACAACGCGGAGACTATCTTCGCGCTGCGAAGGCTCTAACGAGCTTAAATTTCTAAATAATTCTCTCGAAGTCATTCTTACATTTAATCCAAGGTCTGGCGGGGGGGGGGGCGGCGGCTATTAAAGATCTTCTAATAACCGATGATATCTCTCAACGTCAAATTTAATCTCTCTAATGAAGATGACTTTTCTAGAAAAATTGCGTTCACGAGTAATCGTTAGTAATGCTTCACATTTCGTATTAAAAAAAAAAAAGAAAAGAAACCATTACGAAGTAGGAGACGAGAACACTAATGTTTCGGAGGCTAAAGTGTCAGCATTCATTTTTGACAATGAAATAAAAAATGAAAATGAAAAATTCTATACAGTCATTCTAATATATAATATATTAACTAAAATAATGGCAGTCAGACTGTCCTTGTTTATTATCACCGCCGAATAATGTGAAATAATACTTATTACTAAAAATAAATTAGATTAAAAATTAAAAATAATAAAATAAAATGAAAATAATAAACTGTATTCTATGTTAGCAAAGGAAATCTGACTTCCCCCACCACCTTATTTGTTCCTTTGGTGTACGGCGTTTCGAACCTCTACGGTTCATCCTTAGAAGCTAAAAAACATATCTAAAAGTAAAAAGGAGTTTTTTTAAAAACTAAGAAAGAATGTTTTTAGTAATATTTTTAGCAATAATTTCCATTTCAGATTTTTCGAGGATGATCATAAACAAGCACAGACTGTCATTATTTTAGCATAGTGTATTATAGTATAAAAAGTGTAAGACCGATCAGAAATATCTATTAATTTCATGAAATACAAAAACAAATAAAATATTTCTTTTTAATCATTGTTCCGGATGTTTCATATCAACCATAATAAATATAATATTCTTCAGAATTAATAAAGAATATAGAATTTAACTGAATAAGAAATTTACTAAATATATAGTAATACAGCTAACTCTTTTACCACTGAATAAGGTACATTGAAAAAGTTATTCAAAATCATCTAAGAAGTAACTATGTCTATATGTGTGTATGATGTAACTATATATATATATACAGATAAGAAAAAGTACGAATTTTTTTAAAATTTAACATATCAGAATACATCGTTGTAGTATCTTAGTAATGTATATCTATCTGCTGAAATATAAGTAAACTCTGATTCTGATAAATCTGGTCCTCTTCAAATGGCTTGGACTATTTACAGAAAATTTGCGGTTCTTTTCAAAAACGCATTCAAAGTCTAAACAAAATGTGTATTCAACTTAGTATCGCAAGATTCTGTAAATAAAAGTATTTGTGAGTTATAGATGGTAATTTTCATTTTCTCCATGGAAGAACATTAAATGATTTTCATTTTGCTTTGATTTCAATTGAATATTTATATTTAGTTAGAATTAAAATTTCTCGTGAGAACTTTCAAATATCTCCATACTTATATAGTTCCTGATATAAATATATATATATATATATATATATATATATATATATATATATATATATATATGATGTTTGAGATCGTGGAAAAGGAAGATAAAAAAAGAATTTGTAGGTGACGAAAACCATCTAAATTAAATAACAAAATGTAGCAGGCGCTCGAATTTTGGTACGCATAGAAGGCACATTTATATTTCAACGTCATTGCATATCGTACGACTCGTCTGTCAGAAAATTATCCCTCCTCCGAGCACTGGTTCCGAATACACGGTGATTTTCAATTATCCAATCTCATCCACCCGTTCCGTCCGCGATGCGCCCCCGTGTCCTCCGAAATATATTCACGATCACGCGTCTAGTCACGCGGCATTTTTTTCACTTATCGTCCGCATCCCACCCGATCGTGCGCGCACCCTCCTTCATTATCTCCGCGGTAATTGCGATATTAATATCGGCCGATAAGACGCGATGCGCGCGCCTGGACTTGATATACGATGTAATTGCGGGCTCTCGACGTGGGTATTGTGTGTGTGAGTGTGCCTGTGTCTGTGTGTGTCTGTGTGTGTGTGTGGTGTGTGTAGATAGACGTATACGTGAAAAATCAACGCCAGTCGGTGGTCCGACTCAATCAACTGAAGATGGGCCCTCCTCCCGTACGCGCGATCGATCCTTATCTGCGTCGAGCCCACTTCTTTCGCCCCCTCCCTCCCCCGACATTTCTCTCGTCGCGCACGACAAGCCTATGCCGATTGCCGCCATCTCTCTCTCTCTCTCTCTCTCATTTTCGAACAAGTCCAGAGCTTAAAAGAGCCGATTCGACTGTTATTGCATATTATTTTTATATATGTATATGTTTATATATATATATATATATATATATATATATATATATATATATATATATATACATATATATGTATGTATATATAATACTGAAATGAAAAAAAAAATGTTCACCGAGGTAGACTTTTCGGACGCTCTTTCAGGCGAGCACCGCGCCGGAGGTCGTTTAATTGGCCGGTTTATCGGTACGCGCGCGGGGTTAAGGCGCCAACATATAAGCGCGCAATCGGGCGACTTTTATCATCGACGACGATAATCTACAATAATTATAAGAGTTTCAATGCGCGGACCAGCGCGACGCTCGCCGCTCTTCTCGTGCCCGCCTCGTTTTTTTTTTCGGCCCCTTCGTATATTCTTCGGTTCGATCGAACCGTAACGAGTAGAATAGATACGAACCGCCGAGCCATAATTCAGGAGGAGCTTTCCCACTTTTTCTTTTGTATGCGAATACGCATGTGCATTAATTTACATGCATATATATATATATATATATATATATATATATATATATATATATGCACGCACTTGTACGGGAAACAGAAATGAGCGTTTCGTTAGACTAATTTAACGTGTGACCGAAACAGAATGCGACTGTCAGCATCGTTCGAATTTATTTTCAATTACTGCGACGACGAGACCGCAGTCTGCACATAAGCCTCGAGTATAAACTCCAATAAACTGTCTAATATGCGCCTTTGCCAATATTCGACCTCGCTTAACGCGCAAAATATTATCAAATATTATCAATTATTATTTTGTCGGGGGGTATGTATATCTCTATAATTATCGAGCGATAATTAAATTAGCGGCTAATGGGTCAGCGCACTATGCCCAATAATATAATCATTGCCGTATTATCGCGACCGCGATAATTACGCTTACACATGAACGCCAACCTTGTTTTCCATTCTTCCTTATCTACAGATTAACTTTCGCGCATGTCTCGAATATATATATACATGTATATATATATATGGCTCTTAATTAATTAAAACAGCGATACGGCTTTTTAATTGCAAAATATTGCTGCCGACGCGAATCAAGACAAAAATATTTTTGTTTGATAATTGAAAAAAAGATAATATTAAATAAAATTATTATTAGCTTGCAATTACAAAATCGTAACGTGATGTACTAGAAAATTTCAATGATCTGCAATCCTCGCAGTTCTTATTGTTCAATAAATCAGGGCACAATAGAATAAAATGACAAATTCCGAGATCCGATCAATGTACCTATTGGCGTTATCGTTCAGCGTAGCAGGATTAAAAAACTTGAAAAGATTTTTTTCTTTTTGTTTTAAATATAAAGCTAGTTTTGGTCATGCATAAAAGCCTTACTTAGACCAAGTGTTAGGCTAATCGGGACACGAAGTCCGAATACGCAATGTAAAGGTTTAAAACTGTCACGACGAACCAGAACGCCAATCGGTATGGAACCGATTTCGACATTTTGGCCTTTCACGATAAATTAACGATAGCGTTAAATGTTCAGATTCGTATATATAGATTCTCTAAAAATCTATAAATAATCATTCTATTTTATATGATACACTATTAAATAAAGCTCGGTAGCGATAAACTTCAATTTCAATATAACTCCCCAAGTGTCAACAGCTCGATCAACAAATTTTGCATACGTTATACATATGGAATACGATATGGCGCGCCCGTTCCCATAAATCATTTTTGTGGCTTCGAATATATAACGTGCGCGCATATATATATATATATATATATATATATATATATATATATATATATATATATACAAAACAAACGGAAGCCTATCGAGCAGTTTCGCACTTATCGCAGTAGCGTGCGTGCGGGATATGTATACGCGCATATATTTGCACGCACTTTTCAACATACAGTCGAAGATTCTCAATAAGTCACCGGCGTATTCGAGAAACAATGTATGCGTGTATGCATGAATACATGTGTATATATATATATATATATATATATATATATATATATATATATATATGGACTATCCTCGCAAACAGATCTTCCTTTCGATCGGTGTATACAGTTACGCGGGAGAGCGGCACGCTTGGGAGGAGGGGGGCAGCTGATACGGGGCGAGGCAACGAGCGCGTGGGTGGCGAGCCACGTCGACGATATCGCCTACGCGATACTTGTGCGTGCGCGCGTGTCCCTCCTCCTCTCCAAATTTCGCTCTTTTACATACACACACACACACGCGCGCGCGCGCGCGCACACACACACGTACGTATATACATACATATATATATAAACGAACGAAACAAGCTCGCGAGGAGCGAATGCTCACCGATTATGTCGCAAAGGCAGCTTTTATATTATAGAATATTGTCTGTGTGTGCATGTGTACGCGCCCGCGCGCGCGCGCGCACGCTCGTAGAATAATATAATAAAGCACTCGAGGAGGGTTCAGCGCGCGCGAATCGAATCGCAAGATATAAATTATATTACTAGGTAAAGTAAAGCAAATCCGCACCGGGAGTTCTTTCTATATATATATATATCTTACAGAATATTCGCGTTGAATTACAGCGGAGAGCTGCAGCTGCATCAGCTGCGCGGCTGAGACTATAGAGCGCCTTGTCGGGCACGACACTTTCAACGAATTTTCCCTCCACACACACAAACACACACACACACAGTATATGCATTCGAGGAAATTTCAACGCGACGTTTTTCGCGATTGAATTAATAAGGGATTACTCTGCTCGAGCGTAATAAAAAGACGATCTTCTTTCTCGAATTCACTTTATGCACGATGGATCGAAGTAAAAATTTAGCGCTACGAGGTATAAAAAAAATTCTTCTGACATTTTTCAGTAAAAACAAAAGCGATCTGAAAGTACTGGATATCTAATTATTTATGAATATTAAAAATCGTGGTGCAGATCAAATTTCAGGTTTGATTGAAATGCATGCATGTCATGCATTTTCATGCATTAATTTTCATCGAAGAAACAAATTCATCGTTATTAGCAGCGCACGTATTCGACATACATACATACTTACATATATATATATATATATATATATATATATATATATATATATATATATAGCTTCGAGAAAAATACGATTAAAAGTTCAAAGAATGTATGTATTATGAAAATATGAGAACGTATAAAATTTAAAAAAAAACGGGATTGCTGGCTTTTCCTAAGCTCTTCGCTGCTGTTGTAGTTCCATTCATCTGCAAATTTTTATTAAAATTTTCATTCTTTTTTCTCATAGGTATATACAAGCTAAATCTACCAATCAAGCGACCAAAAAAACAAAAAACAAAAAACATTACTTTAAAACGGCCTTTTGATCGGAATGGCTATTGAATCTTATGCTTGAATAGTTTATAGTCACATCGTTCAAGCTAAGAAAAAACTGACAATAACATAATCCCCTGAGGAGATTGTGTGCATGTGTGTGCGCGCGCGCAGGCATGTGTATTGTATGAGTAAGGTAACGTGTATTTGGTCATTATTTCTCTTTAAATGGCCTCGATAGAGCATCTATACGATGTACAGAATTGATCGATTAATTTTTCGAAAATGTTTATATATAAAATTTTGAGTAATTTAAATAAATTAACGCACTGGTGGTACAAGATGAAATCACATACACACACACACACACACACACACACATATATATATATATATATATATATATGCACGAGATGCTATCAATGAAATCGAATAGATTATATTAAGCGGTATATAAATCGTGTACGGACCGAGAAATCCTGTTAGAGAACTTTTTTTTTGTTGCCAGTACATATACAAGTGTGAACTTTTCAGCATGACTTTTAAAATACCTGACTATATATATATCACGAATCAGGCCCCCGATGAAGACGGCCCCGACGTTCCACTAAAAGATATAACTCTCGACTTCTCCACCCAGAGAGATATTTTTACAACGCGCATGATTACGCATTGCTCGATTGTATTTTCTTTATTATTATTATTATTTTTTTTTCAAATACATTTATAGACGTATACGTTTGCAATCGCGCGAGGGGGGAAACGAAAGAAGCCGTCATCCTACACGCACCTATCCGTAATTCATCAAACTCTCGCATTGTGGAGCCCGTATTATTTTATGCAAAGTTTTTCGACTTCTCCATTTAAAGGCGCAATATTATACGTACGAGACGCGCATTATACGCACATCGAATTACCGGCTCGGCCGCCCGCGCTAGCGGAGGAGCGCGATCAAGAAAATGACGAGGGCCCGAATAAACATTGGACGGGTGCTTTGGGCGCTGAATCCGTGGCATTTCGAATATTTTCCTTGAGTATCGTAGGCGGGAAAAATAATACGTTACGAAGCACCAGACGGCTGCGCCTACTTCGCAATTCCGATATTCACTATGGTTCCTCACAAATATTATGTATATATATATATATATATATATATATATATATATATATATATATATAGTATTTGTATGTCTATATAAATCAATTATATACCTACATAATTGAATAAATTAATGGCAACAATTGAACTTTTAACCTTCATGTATACATTGGCAAAGTTAAAAAAGAGAAAGAACAGGACACAGTATTTTAGAAAAAGTTTAGTGACCTCATCTCTGTGACGAGGTTCAAAAAAAAAAATTCTATTTCTGTGATAATCTTTATATTCCAGTTATATAAAGCACCGCTGTTAATATTTATCATCGCGCGATGACAATAACTTTTGCCACGAACAGCTATGTTTTATATGCATGTATACATGTATTACATATACAGTCGCACATCAACACTACACGGCAACACCCTCTCCTGTTACTCCTCCTCCTCCTCCTCCTCTCACGCATTCGACTGAAAAGAGTATAGCATATTTTTCTTCCCTAACTACCTACAATATTCTCCATGAAGTGTATATATATATATATATATATATATATATATAATATATATAATATATTAGATATATACATACATACACGTATACAGTACAATTTTCGTTATTCTTCGTAACGAACACAATAAGAAGAAGTGGATAAGTCAGCAAGTCACGATTTTTGGGCGCTCAATCTCTCACGATCGTTTATTTCGGAGGGAGAGAGAGTGGGCCTACACTCGGCACCTGAACACACCCATATCGGATCAACCTCTAATACATATACCAACGACGCACGGTCACAAACGTATGGACCAGAATACACACACTTACCTGTGTGTGTGTGTGTGTGTGTGTGTGTGTGTGTGTGGTGTGTGTGTGTTGTTGTGTGTGTGTGTGTGTACTGACATTGGTTAAGCAGAAATAGTCGGAATGCTTAAAACATACAATGACTGTGCACATGGTGAAGATCCGAAGCTGTACTAACATATAAATGCTTGCGCGCACGCGCACGCGCGTGTTTATGTGTGTGTGTGTGTGTGTGTGTGTGTGTGTGTTGTGTGTGTGTGTGTGTGTGTGTGTATCCAGCTCGTAAGAAGAAACATTGCTGCAGGAACGAGGAGGAAAAAAGGGAATATGTATATATATAGCATATAATATAGCGAGGTGTGGAGAGGTGCGAGAAAAAAAGAAACGAGAATGACCCATCAGAGGTTGGAAAGTCAACACGAGTTATGATGAGTATAATAAGTAATATACCGGAGCACATACACACAGATACACATACACACAGTGTACATATATAAATCCGAACGAGGCAGGAAATGAGGCGAAGACGCGCGTGATGAAAACAAGAATAAAATGAAGAAAAAAAGGGTTCACACTTTCGCGCGTCACGAGGGCGTTGAGCGTGCGGGGGCGAGGGGGAGGGGGAATCCCTCGCCGATAGCATGTTCGAGATAAAGAATCACGGCAGGGTCTATATAAAATTAGAAAGACAGATTTCTAACAAGTTCTTCCCCGCCTTCACCGTGTACATATAGCTTCGTTTGTGTGTGTGTGTGTGTGTGTGTGTGTGTGTGTGTGTGTTTTGTGTGTGTATTAAAGTATATATATATATATATATATATATATATATATATATATATATATAACAAGTACAAGACACGGTCTGTGTCGTGTATTGTATATTAGGCCCGTTAAAATTCTCTCTCCCCCCCCTCTCTCTCTCATAATAACTTTCATCTTGGAGGCCACTATATGTATATTAATGTGTGTGTGTGTGTGTCCACCACCCCCGCCTTGCCTCTGCTCCTCTTCCGCGATTTCGTTTAATTCCTCGCGCCCGCGCGCGCGAGCACTGGTTCATTTTGATCGCGCGGATGACTCGGTATATATCAATGCAAATCATGATATAAGGCGCGAAAATGTACGCACACACACCGCATACATATAAACGCACGGCAGAGATCGAGCGCCGAGATAAGCAAGTAGGTATTCTTTCCGATGTTTCTTTTTTTTATTATCTTTTTTTTACTTTTAACACTTCCTCTTCTACTGATAGTTAAAGGTGCGTATATATATATATATATATATATATATATATATATATATATATATATATGTATATGTATATATAATACGAAAAATCGGCCTGCGTGGAGTGAGTGGCCTCATGCCGGGGGGCAATCTCGTTAATCCGGCTTATAACCGGATATTATAACGGTTCTTCCGACGCAAGTGAAATTCTATGATTCGCGTGACTTTTTTCGAGTTCCATACAATATATATATATATATACGATAAATATTACTACTTGAATTTTCAAATTTTGCAACGATGATGGGGGAGGGGAGAGCGCCGTTGAAATCCAATTTTGCCGATCGTGCCAAAGGTACTCTATTTTACATAATTCTATATGCATTAAATTTAATATGGTAAATTTTAGTTCTCCAATCCATTTTGTTGCAAGCAAATTGACATCAAACTACGTTTGGAAGTGAACAAATTTGTCAATTTTGATAAACAAATATTATAAATAGCATTGTTACAACGTTCTCGTTTCCATAAAGTTTGATGAATTTTCTCCAAAAAGTTGCAGCAGCGTAAAATGGGTAGGCGTGAATAAAGAGTTTGAATAAGTAAAATTGTATATTTTTTCACATAATACTACATTAAAAATAGCACAACAGTATATACTATTTGCTCGAGCGGTAAAAGTTGACTTCGAAGATCCCTTAATTTTTGCCACGGAATCTTAAAATGCAAATGGAAATTTGCTTCATGTCACCACGAAAATTGAGTTCTGCTACTTTTTGTCGCTAACGATAAATTCAGTTGCTTTTCTTAACGAAATACTTTAATCTAACGTGAAATGTGTTTTCAATTGAAAAGCCCAATTGTTCTATCGTTTTCTAAGCATAAATCTGAAATCTGAAATCTGAAGAGAAGGAGGGAAGCACGAGTACACGCAATAAGCTCATTTTCCAACGTTAAATTTTTGAGCCGAATTATCGGAATCCCAACTTTTCCGAACCCAAAGCAGAAGGCTGATCGAGAAGAATAGTTCGAGCTAACCGTAAAAATAGGAAACCTTTTTATCATTTTAAGTTGATCATTGGTTCATCATTCAATTTTGACACTTTCTTTCGATCTTCGCGTATAGTTGCAATTTTTTCTCGTTATATATAAGAAAACCGTTATTATTCTCTAAAAAGTTATCACGCAGAATTCAATGTTTGCATTTAAGTCAAATGATTCTTCTACACAGATCCTCGCGAGTATATACATACATATATCCATACATCCATATTATGTACATAGGTATGTATGTATGTATGTATGTATGTATATATATGTATGTATGTGTATATATATATATATATATATATATATATATATATATATATATATCTATATGTATAACTGGAGGTTTACCTAAGAAAATAATTATCCTCCGATTTGTACACGAACCGATCACGCGAAGATAATATATAATACGAATTTGCTCGAGCTCGTTCTACGACATCACGCCGCTTATGAGACCCGTAAGCACCAGAGTTACACACAATGAAACGTCGATCAATCGGTCAATCGATCAATTTCGCTCCTCTGCACCCCTACCCCCACCCCGAGCGTTGCGCCGCGCTCCTTTTCTTTTATTTAGTTGTTTTTTTTTTTTTTTTGGAATTCCTTCCCGCCATTCGTTCTTTACCTCGATCCGTCTCTCCCCGCACGAGCAGTGTGCAATCTCCCGGTACAACAGCTGTGTCTGCTGTCTGTTGCATTTTTTTTTGTTTATTCTTCTCCTTCGTGTTTCACGATATTTGACGGGACAAAATTTATTGTCTCTTGCATATACACCTGTACGAATGTTGCTGTGATGCTTATTTACATTTGACGTTGCACTTATACACTTTGCACCTCGCTACTTCCACGACGAGTCATTATTATTACTTTTCACGATATATATATATTGTATTAGGTAGAAATTGCATTATAAAAAAATTTTTTTTTCTTCTCTTTGATGCATTATGTATGTTTGAGTAAAAAATTTCGTAATCTTATTCTAAATAGATATAATTCAAGAAGGAACAAGAGCCACGCATTATTATTCATTTTTCTATTAAATTTCGATTGAATAATACAGATACATATATATATATATATATATATATATATATATATATATATATACATGTAAAAATATATTCATATATATATATAGAGCTCAAGCCCTACGATGCTCGGAATTAACCCCGCTCGTCATATAACCCGCGAATCTCGAACAGGCTCTGAAAATTGCGTTCCCACACTTCCCTCCTTCTATAGTATATATATACAAACAATATACAGTATGGAAGTTGTATCTAGTTATATGTACATATAGGTGAAAGGATAAGAGGCTATATATAATCCGACGCGGGCCGCACCGTGTATCCCGGGCATTCTCCTAGGCGCGCGAAAATTTTTGCAGTTCAATACTATGTATACGGTAATTACTAAGATACTCTTCCTTCCTATTTCTCCTATTCACCATCTAATCCTAGTATATAATGTATGCAATATATGTATATATGCAGCTGGTAATATATTACTGGCCAATAAGTATGCCGTGAATGGATTACGAGTCAATTGGTTGTTCGAGTATAATATGTATAAAAGCCGTCTCCCAATCGTCTGACTGTAGGCTTGTTATTTAGTATACATACAGAATACGCACGGGATGCACGGCGATTGTATCGATTTTGCGCTTGTTAGCTAATACAATTTCTCAGCCGATAAGTCATTTGGACCCTTAGTTATATTTTATTCCTTCCTCGATAGAACAAAAAAAAAGAAAAACTTGCCAGCGCGCATATAGGATAAATCGTCATTACGGTAGCCCGTGTATAACCATTGTTGAGTATAGAGACTTTATTTTCTATATATCTAGACAGCGGACCATAACATAAATTAAGCCAAATATTTAGACTTTAGTTACATTTCCCTATACGTTCACTATATACATATATATATATATATATATATATATATATATATATATATATATATATATATATATAAACAAAAATTATTTTCAATGTAGCGATCGAATATAAATTTTATGGAGCTCTCGGCGCGCAGCTTCTAGTGGTGATTATGTTTATCTTTCCTACAACGCTTTTCTATCACCTACGAAGGTTTTTTATATTCAGTTGTATATTCTGTACATATATATGTATGTATGTATGTATGTATGTATGTATGTATGTGTATATATATGTCGCTTATCCAGTTATTAGTCTGTATCGCGGCGAAATATTTACTAGATTAAAACATTAATATATGATGCGACCGGCGCGATGCAGCGAGACGGCGCCCTCGCGGCGTCGCACGATAAGGAGTGTAAATCAAGAGTCCGAGGGGCGCATTGAACGAAAGCTTAGTCATTATTGATCTATCGGTCATATAGTGCGGTTCAATTCATTTCGTCACAACATTGTGCCGATTAGTTAGTCATTAGTAACTAACAACATAGTTCGATTAGTAAAGGACTCATTGTAGGCGAGATTCTATTTTATATCTATACTTTTATTTTTATATATAATTTATCATAATTTGTTGCATTTTACTACTTGTTTTATTTCGTCTAGGCAATGCCAAAAAGATCAACAGAAGGTTCAACGGAAAGGATATATTGTTTTCCAATCTCACTATATTTAAATATCTTACATTTAGTGTATTTTGCGTTATCACCTATATTAAATATATATGCTATTTTCTATGCGTGACTAAAGTGAATTTTTTGAAAAAAGGATGTCATTATATTTATCCAATTGTGACATTTTAAAATTTGGTAGCGCAGGTTTGAATTGATACTTATACGTCTACTGAATTTATTGCCTTGTTCACGTGGCTATTATATTTAGTTCCATAAATAATATTAGTCGGAGCATGTAGCAATGTATATCTGGATGACCGTTACCCTTTCAACGGGGGAAGATGTCGCGCAGCGAGTCTTTTTGTCTGTATCTCGGCGAAATATTTATTAGCACAAAGCGTAATATATGATGCGACGGCGCCCTCGCGGTGTCGCACGATAAGGAGCGGAAATCAATGGTCCGAGGGGCGCATTGAACGAAAAATTAGTCATTATTGATCGTTCGACCATATAGTGCGGTTCGATTCATTTAGTTCGCTCGTTCTCAGGACGACTCATTGTTTAGCTCCTTTTTGTGCGTGAACCATTGGCGGCGTGTTTTTGCATCGATTCTTTACGGAAGAATCCACTTCTTAAATTAAGTACGTCTCTTGCGTGGCGCTATTATTTTATTAATAGTTTAGTTATTATTTTTATTAATCGACGACCGTTTTCTGCCGTGCGATTTTTACCGATGTGCGGTTTGATAACCGGTTCCAGCAAATCCAGCCGATATACGGCTCGATAGCCGGCCCCAGCATAATTCAACTTCAGCCAGCTATTTATTAAAATCATAATTAAAACGCCGTCGTTAAAATGTTTGTGTTAATGATGCATCCGTGCGAAATTGTGTAAATACGAGAAATTCATTTGTGACGAAATAAAGATATTTTTAAGAGGCGTTTCTTTTTCTACTCCTATCGAGGCTTTTCCTGTAAATTTTTGACGAAACAATAAATATCATTTTCTGGCTCAATTGCGAATTCATTTAATTGTTAAACCCCAATCACGAGTCGACGCTGAGAAGAGGAATCTCGGCCGTTAATCATGCTGCCTCCTGCGAGGTGTAACACTCGTGTTAAAGGCATCGTATATCTAAGAAAGAATTAGAAGATCAACAGCAGCATCGCCATCAGAGATCCCGACCAGCAGCCCAAAGGAATCTCAAATTCTTAAAACATATAAGTATAATTTTTAATTGCATAATATATATATATATATATATATATATATATATATATATATATATATATATGTATTTCTAAATGGCTAAAAAAAGCGCGTTTGATCAGAATAGTTTTTTCATTCATCGCGTAAATTACATTTCTATAGTTTGTCAACCGTTTGAAAAACGAAAATTAATAAATCTCATGTTTCGTAAATAATGACTCTAATTTTTTATTTACGTAATCAACTACTTTTTACATTTAAAGTTATAAAAATTATAAATGAAATGATTTTTCTCATAGAAATTCGGATAAGTTTCTTTTCCGAGTATTGCTAAGATAACAAAGGCCCTATATAAGTGATTCGGCTTTGTGTATATCTACACGTTCGGTCCACGCGACAGAACCTAAGCACCGAAATATTTTTATATAATTTGATAAACTTCGACTTCGAAGAAATAACGGCCGGACATCTACGGCTTTCACGGATCATCCACTTGAAATGGACGAAATGCAAAATCGTGATTTTGATATTGCTGCTCGATTCAATACGTTAGAAGTACAGCCGGCATAGCACAATATTAGTAAGAATGTAGCTTCGAGGTGAAGCGAACATGTAAAAAGTATTAAGTTACCGGTTGCAAAATTACAAAGAAAATTTAACGCGAATCCCTCTCTTAAAATGGAATATGATCGCGTTTAAGATGAATATATCAAACTCGGTCATATGACACTCGTGAACAAAGGAAGATCCAAATGGATACTACGTTCCTCATCAAGCTGTTATTAAGCCATCCAGCGCGACGACATATGTGCGGGTAGTTTTCGACACGTCGACTGAGGCTAATACAGGATTAAATTGTAATAAAAAGCTTAGGGCGGGCCCTTTCGTTCGATCGAAATTGTCTGCACATCCCATAAGATTTCGAATATTTAACCATATAATAACAGCAGATATCGAAAAGATATACAGGCATATAAAGGCACGTCAAACACGATACATTAATTTTTTTTTTTTTTTTTTTTCATTTATTAAGCTGGCAGATCTTACATAACATCTATTTCAGCTACAAAAGTTATATACATTTTACATCTATTTACATATTTTATATTTTTGTTATTATAGTTTTAAGTCTATGGCCTTTAAAAATTGGAAAATTCGCTGACAGGCTGCAATATTTGGTTCGCAAACAAGGGCTTGCATTGAAATTGGAAAGTGTATTTGAAGTTTGTGCAGATATTTCATAAGTTTAGTTCTTTCTTTGTCATACAACTTGCATTACCATAATACATGATTTACATCTTCGTCGCCTGAATTACATATATATTGTGAACTATTAACAATGTTTAAAAGAGCAAGAGATGCGGCTAGATTATAATGATTCGATCTTATTCTGTTTATTGTAACAATAAATTCTCCAGTGAATTTTTTCTGTTTAAACAACCTTGGGTTTTTGCTATTCTGGAAGTATTCTTCAAAAAATTGTGTGAAACACGGTACATTAAGATACACCGATAATACGACTTCGAGAAAAAAAAAACAAAGCGTTCGATCGCATCCGAGATAGCAAAGATATTTAATCCATAGGGTGTACTTGCACCAGTGGCACTTCTTGCAAAAACAATGACGCAAGAGTGCTCGAAAGCAATACGAGAAATTCATTTGTGACAAAATAAAGATATTTTTAAGAGGTTTTTTTTTTATTTCTCTCGAGGCTTTTCCTGTAAATTTTTGACGAAACAGTAAATATAATTTTCTGGCTCAATTGTGAATTAATTTAATTGTTAAGCCCCAATCACGAGTTGACTCTGAGAAGAGGAATTTCGGCTATTAATCTACACACACACACACACACACACATATATAGCTAAATTTCAATGGCGAATGTAGTCGTCTTCCCTTGCCTTATACATACACGCGCCCACGCCCACGCATACACACACACATGCATACCACCCCGAATCCTTCTACACCTGTAGACCGTCACATCACCAGTCCGTCCCGTTTTCTCTCGAACAGATTACGACTGTACAGCGGGTTTTCGAGAAATTGAGAAAAAGGGAGGGAAAGAGAACGAAAGCGATAAAGAGCGCACCGAGAGGCGTCACTTTGTTTCAACATGCGGATGCAAGCCAGGAGGGTGGAACGGAGCGCGCGCTTCTCCATCGCGCTGCATTCACCAGTTACTCGTCGTTCTCGTTACACGCCCGGGCTGCATCGCTCCGGCTTCTATGTGTGTACGTGCGGCGGACAGCCTCGGTGCCGCTGATGCTGTGGAGAGAACAGTGAGAAAGAGAGAGAGAGAGAGAGAGAGAGAGAGAGAGAGAGAGAGAGAGAAGGTAGGAAATAAGGGAGGGTGTGAGGGTCAGACGCTCCCGGCCGTATGCAGTGCCGTATTCTTCTTTGATGGGGGAGAGATAAGGGTATATATATATATATCCAAGAGAGCACACGGTCAGTGCACGTTGCTGCGGCAGCGTCTCTTATAATAATACTCCTTTAGCTTTTCTGATATATTCCCATATAACTCTATCTTTCTTTACCCCTCTGTCTCTTCCTTCCTATTTTCTTACACACACAGACACACATACACACATATTTATATACATCGTATATATAATACCGACTGTCTTTCTTTCTTGCGGATTCGCGTTCTTTATCATTCTCCCTTTCTTTGCGCGCGGCTTTGTAACGAGAAAGAAGCGTGGATATTTCACTGCTGATGCTGCTTCTGCTGCAGTTCCTCTTCGTCTGCATCTTGTTCTTCTCCTTCGTATTCTTGCTTGTTCGGCAAACCCGTTGCTTTCTGCTATATATATATTACGGTTACTTCCCGACTGGCGAGTCGAAACTCGTGCGTGTCGACTCCACAATAGATTCGAGATACCACGTGTATACTTTACTCTTCGTTTCTCACTTTCTTTCTCGCTCCATTTCTCCGTACCTCCCTCGCCGCTGCCACCACCACTATCACTACCACCACCATCCCTCTTATGTCTTTTATACTAGATCTTCAAATTTATTCCCTCGGAGCAGCAGCTGCACCGTTCGAATAAGCTTTTCGACGGGTAAGCGCAAAGGCGTATGCGACGCTGATGCTTCTTCAGAAAATTCCAGCACTCCTTGTACCTGTCAATTGTCATTTTTGCCTTTGCACATTTTTATACATCGGAATTGCAAAAATCAATATATGTGCGCGCTATGCTGAATGGCACATATACCGTATACTGAAAAAGTAGTTTATCAATTTTTTTTATATTTATCGCCAAAGAGAAATTTCCGATATATATTATTATAGATGGTGTCGTTCATTGTTCCTCATTACGAATTACACATATTTGAAATCGAATATTTGTAAAATCAAATCCATCTTACAGGAAAAGGCATATAACGTTTAAAAAATGTGGAGATTGTTTTTTGAAACCTATACCAGACAAAAGACTTTTCTGAAAGACATTTAACTAACATAATGTGTGTGTTTTTATTTCATACCAGTTTTTATAGTCTACGATTCAGCACGAAAAAATAAACTCGTAATTCTAAAAATACCGAGTTCAAAAATGACAGAAAAATAATATAAAAACAATTTATTCCGCATATGAATTAAAACCAATACGTCCGAATACTTTAAGTAAAAGCCAAAAATGAAAGATATCCATGGGATCTTTTCCCTTGGTTGATAAACAATAAAAATGTACAAATAGCACCACATAACAAGTCCGTTCCCAAATAGTAAAACAACTGTAAATAAAATACCAAAAACATACAGCATAAATAATACGTGGCGAAATTCCAGCGCCAAGAGCAGCCAAAACATCTCGTCGACATGCAACTGTATTCGTCTACATTCAGTTCTTCAAATATAATTGTTTAGTAATTTGTTTGTTGAATGATTTTCTTTCTCTTTCGAAACAGGCTTTAAATTCAGTATTCGCTTCTTCATTTGAGCCAGGTCTCTTTTTCCCTGGAAGACTTTTTTCAGATTCACGAACAGACAGGATACTCATTGAAGATCCGATCTATAAGGTGCAGTGCATATGAAATAAATTGGACTCGTGATTCGTTCGATTTGACTATCGTTTTCATGAGTCAAACTGGATCATCCTACTCACATAGTGCCTTATTCCTTCAATTGATCTACTCACACCATCAAACTTCACTATTTACAGCTTCTACTTGCTTATCCCAAATAAAGAGTCCATTATGGTATTTCACCGCGCCTTCTCTCAACTCAGCTGCCTTTTTTTTTGATTCTAGAATATAGTAGTGGATCCAATGTTTCATCGATTGTGACATATCGGTACTATGATACATACATAACGTACATAGGATTCGCAAATTTAAGACTTCTTTATTTTTATTAAAGAAACAAAAGATATTGAACTGAAACCATTCTAGCTTTGAAGCCAAACGTTCCATTGCCATGAAATTTTGGCATATGACGATGAAGATTTAGGCTTCAGTTTATTAAAGACATTATCTATGTGCCAGACCCAGAATTATCGATCGATAAATATTACATAGAAGCTATTGACATTTAGCATGAGTAAGAAAGCAAATTCCTTATATCCGGTAAGATTAGTAGCAAAAAATTATACGACTACAAATAATCTTGTAAATAAACTAAAATATTGTGTGGTTATCGAAATAATATAACGCAAATACCTGCAAAATTTAATCAAAATTAAAAGAAATAAGAAGTAGAATAAAGATGGAATTAAGAGAAAAACTACTTACATATCTTGACAAAACCAAAAACATATATGTAGAACTAATGCTGATACTAATCATAAAAAATAACCGCTTATTACTGGATGGTGAATTGGTCTTACCCAAATTACTAATGAATATCTCATGACTCAACTACAAATAAACATTACCAATTCTGCAACATGAACCTGGAAAGTCAAGCATATCGTAATTAACTGCAAAAAAATCTCTAATTATCAACGAGGGGAATCCAACTGTTTGGAGGAATGCTAAATGAAACATCAAACTTATCTATATAAATTCTTATTAATCCACTATGTGGTGTGCGTTGCAGTAATTCTAATGTAAATAATATTTAAATTTTTTACTAACCATTAGTAAATTCAAGGCGATGTGATTCAAAATAAAGAAATAAAAAGAAATTAAATTCAAAATATAATTTCAAAGTTTCTTTAATATTATGCTTATCACTCATCGTAAAAGATAGAGTATGTTATTAAAGTATTCTAAATATTCTAATATGACAACGTTCTACGCAGATTATTACAAATTTCAGAATAGACCTTAATATACATTTGTGCATATATGCATCCATACGTTCATATACCCATGCATGCAAATATACATTTTATTCAATGAAGCGCAATGTTTTAAACACACATTATACCCGCGCTACTCGGGTTCAGCATCCCTTCCGCGAAGCCCGCCGCGCCGCCGGTATATTCACGATAATTAAAATAAAAAACGCTCGCAGCGTATGCAGAATTCGATGATAATGCCTTACAGCGATAACGTTACTGCATATCTTCGCTGAAGCGTTTAAGCGACGCACAACACGTCTCGCGAGAAACGGCGCGCGCGCGCGCTTCGAAGCTTCTTGTCCCAGAGTCCACCCTCTCACCCCCTCCCCCCACTGCAACCTCGCCACTTCGATTACGGATGGCTCACGTATGTCCAATATAATCTCCTGTATGTGGCGAGTTCGGAACAATCAACGATTATGCGCTGACAGTGTCATTATCGTTGTTCAAATCTATAATAGGATATATAGTGACTATAGTAGCAGCTGTAGAATTTACATATGTCCTTATATATATATATATATATATATATATATATATATATATGTATAAGACATCTATGTATAGTAATTGTTTTGTTCTTTACGAAGCGCGTAATTGTCCATCGCTCAAACTGCCAATTAAATTCGTGTTGAGCGAAGTATGGAAAGTTCATTTTAAACGAGGCTCTGTGCCCCGGAGTAGAACTTTCCTGAATACTAGCTTTCAATTTCCATCTGTATTATAACGGTAACGAGCGAACGTTATGTAAAAAACGTAAGTGCGCTGAGGCCAATGGAAATATCGTGTTACTTCCATCGCTGAATAGGAAGAGGGACGATTATTGTCCAGATTTCGTTCCCATAAGGCCCGCTGAGAATAAAACGCAGTCGCCCGCACGTTGTCCCAGTGACACATTAATTTAGCGATACCCCCTTTATGCGAATAACCGATGTTCTTTTGCAGTTGGCCAAGACCCAGATATTCATGACGGTTTGAAAAAGATGTACGTACATATATATATATATATATATATATATATATATATATATATATATATATATATATATATATGCAAACCACGAGGAATTTTTCAGATAAAGGAATTGCGCGGTTCGCCCGGATCCTTATAGGAACTCCATGGTCACCTGAGTTCGCGCCAGGTCTCTACGTAATTGGTAAAACCTCATCTATAAAAAATGAACCGTACGGCACGTCGGGGAGGGAGATACTTTTTCGGGAAAACTTATACTAGCTTAATATGGATATCAAAAAAAAATATCAATTACTTTTCATTGCATATATACATATATACACAACGAATGATAATTATTGTATTCGCCATAGTACATATATAATAAGATATTAAACATAGTACATATATTATCAGATTACATAAGTAATAACTTAAATTATAACTACAAAAATAACAGCGAATCTCATTGTTAAAATCAAAATTACGCTTTATCGTTGGTAAATAAATATTACGACGTTTTTAATACTAATAATAATGTAAAAAATAAAAATTTCTATTACTCGCTAAGAATTAAAATCAATATATAAAGTTTAAACTATTTTTGGTCTATACAAAAACGATATTTCATTCGCTCATTTTTTTTTCAAATTTATTTATTTAATGTCGTATCAACCTTGTGGTCATTAGCGACAACCATATACATATAATATATCAGTTAGTTTATTACGTTACATAGTAGCGTATACAATATTATTTTGTTTTTAACATTATCATCTTTATTTTTTCATTATATATGTTCATATAAATTCAGCTTTCTAAGAAGTGATATAACTTTTTTACATGAATCGAAGTGTCTTAAAAATTTGCTTATCTTTGCAGTTAATTTTATTTCTTTATTACTTCGCTTTGCGTTTTCATACACAATTACTATATGTTTAACTGTTATTCGTAGATTACATTTTTCGCATTGTGCTGGTTCGTCTGTTGATATTAGATGCAAATGACTAATATTCGTGCGTACTATTCTTAATCGATTTATTATTACTTCTTCCTTCCTTTTTAATTTACTTGACAGACTTATTTCGAATATATCTTTTCTGACTGTTTTTAAAGCTGTATTCTAGGTTAGATATGCCGAATCTTCGCTCCACTTCTGAAGTTCTGTTTATTTATTCCAAAGCTCTGTTTATTTGCTTCTTATCTTCATTTAGTGATTTTCGATGATTAATAAAAGTATCTTCTTCCTTCAATTCCACTCTTTCTTTACAATTCATTATACTTCGATTAGAAAGTCCCTTATTTACTTTTGATTTATATATCACTATCTGAATTGTCTGTGGATTGTGATTTGCTTTATTTTGTTCAGTAATTTGGTACATGTACTTTTGACGGAGCTACTTCATACATTCTGGTAGACATAGTTATTTTCAAATTTTGTACATTCTTCTAAATTGCCTGTGTATTGCGATATTATATTTATTATATTTGTAATGACAATAATTTCTGATCTAGTTCGTCTGTGCTTATACTGAGATTCGAATTACTTGTTGGACTTTGGTATTTGTTTATAGCTTTCTCTGAGCTTGTATCCTCCATGTTGTAGTCGTTCTATTCTTTTTTACTTTTTTTTTTTAATTTTGTGTTGTATTATTTTTAACTAGTTTTATTTTATGCTGTGATTCAACGAACGATTAACTGAATGTCTTCTCTTTTCTTTAAAATTTAGTTGGTATGATTTTGTTATTTCCGCAATGTCTAATCTGTTATTATTTATATGTGATTCACATTTCTCTGTTTGCTGGAGATTATTTAGAGATTATAATTGAGTGGAATTAACATATTGATTACTGTTTACATTTTCTTTGTTTATATTTGATTCGATATTTGAGCAGTACTTAGCTTGGTGTCCCTCGATTTTGCAAATAAAACATTTTAATTTTCCGTACGGGAAAATATAATATTCTAGATCTTAATATTTTATTTTAAATAGTTCTGAAATTAATGTAACATCGTTAGGATTTACGTAAACTTGTCTTCTAAAGCTGAGGTACTGGTGTCTTTCTCTCGCTACAGCTGCTTTAAAGTTGTGACAGGTGATGCTCGGTTGACGTTTAATTTGTTGAGAATATTTTGAAGTTGATAATTTTTAATATCGAGGGATAGATTTGAAAAAATTACACTTTTTTGTCTAGAGACCAATGGAATTATACTGACTCTTTTTACCTTCGATTAGCAGGAATTCGTTTTTGCTGGTAGTTTCAGTTACTAGCTCTTTCATTGCAAGATATAAACAGACTCTATTCTTGGATATTCTCGATACATATATTACGTTTTTCGGTTCAATGATATCTCCACCACACAAGTATAGTCTGTTAAAGTTAGATTTTTCACACAATCGATTATCAGTCTCTGCTCTTGTTTCGGTGTTTATTATTATATCAGCATAGCTAGTTGGAGTGTCAATCGGAAATGATGAATTTCTTTGAAAGGTTCATGTGTTGGACGATCTGAAGGTGATATTTCCATAGTGATGGGGACGGAGATGGAGAATTAAACACGCGTAAACGCGGTGTTATGGGCTTAGCCCTATATTGAGATACAACAATACCTCTCCGATTTCCGCTATCCGAAACGAAATATAAACATAGAGGCTTACGATGACTCGATCGCCAGAGCGAAGGACTAGTAACTTGGTGGTCCGAGTTAAAATCCCGGTCTCGGCCGATTGACCCAAGCACCGCTATAATAATTTACACGTGCTTTGTTTGCAAACACATCGTAGACCTCCGTCGCCGATTAGCACCAATATTTGGAAACATAAATAGAGCGACGTTAAATAAGATAAAAAAAAAAAAAATTATACATGTCTGCTCACTCGTAAACCTACCGTGCGACTTCATTCGCTCATCATTCATGTCCCTCTTATTGTATCGATGCATCATCTATAACAGTTCTCCGTCTCTCTTTCTCGATTTTCTATAAGGCACTCGCGATAATACCATAATTGCGCAATATTAAGCTACTAGAAAACTTGATTTTTATTCCGAAAAAAAGTTCCTGCACCGCGATTAATTTACTTTTATGATACGGAGATAAAAATTAAAAAAACAAATATAACTTATTCTGTATGTAAAAATAATGTTTCTGGAAAAAGATAACTTACCCTTTTAAATGTGTGTGTGTGTGTGTGTGTGTGTGTGTGTGTGTGTGTGTGTGTGTGTGTGTGTGTGTGTGTGTGTGTGTGTGTGTGTGTGTGTGTGTGTGTGTGTAAATGATTATATGTTATATATACAAAATCGCATCAGATTCAATTTGAAGAGCTAACCTTGCCACAACAAACCACCGCGTATAATAATCACCCTTTAAAACTCGCCTTGAACCTTCAAAAGAGCATACAAGACCTCGTATTCTTTTAAACAGAATCCTTCCCCCCCCCCTCCTGCCCGTGAGTCCAGCCCATCTAAGAAGTAAATACGCACGCAATGTAACGCTCGCGCTCTCGCGTGCCTGAATCTCTTGTAAGTGTACATATACATGCGCTCGCGCGCGTGCACACACGCGCGCCCTCGTACGTATACATTATATTCTTCCGACCTGGCGGGACGCAGCGTCGCAGTGCTAGCCGCGCGCTTACAGCTCGATGCCCGTAGGCCGCGGAGGTCGACGAGACGATCGCGTGGCTGCAGCGAGGCGCGCGAATCGCCGGCAATAACGCAGTGCCAGGATCTCGCGGACGCGCATCGTCGTCGGAGCGCATTAGACGCACAGAGAAGCGGCTCGCCCGCATTATTATGAAATGATCCGATGCGGGAGGCCCGCGATGACAATAGATCCTCTTCGCGAAGGGATGCGCGCGGGATTCGTTTCTCTCTACCTCCCTCTATCTCTCCTCTCCCCTCCTTTCCTGTTTGTAGCTCTCGCTGCTCTTATCTTTCTTTAATCTGTGCGCCGTCTTTCCCGTACCCTTCACGGCTCGTACTCGTGCATATACGACTGCGCGGGGGCACGCCACATTTTTCTTATTATTATTATTATTATTATTATTATTATTATTATATTATATATATATATATATATATATATATATGTGTGTGTGTGTGTGTGTGTACGTAAAAGCACGCGGTCCAGAATCTGTCTAAAAACCAGTTTACAAAGTCACGGGTGTAGTATATATTTATATATATTTTATTATACAGGTAGAACAGTCCAAATATAGGCCGCACACGGGACGCCGATATTTGCGCGAGTGCGCAACCCACCTCAAACTCCGCGTACATTATATATATATATATATATATATATATATATATATATATATATAGACATGCCCATATGAGGCTCTGAAATCGAAATGCCGTGCGCGCGCTTTGAAATTCGCGCCGATCGTCGCGCGTATTCTTTTTTCATTCGAACCACGGGTGTGTAGAGGAGGCGAATTCTACCCCCCCCCCTCCCACACTCCTCATCGCCGCCGTTCGTCCGGGCCATTCTTTCGCTCTGCATTTATTTAAAAGAGCTCAAACGAACGCGCTGTTGTGCGCGCGGTGCGCCGGGAAAATTCAGTTGCGCCGCGGCCGGCCGTTCATCCCGTATATCATGTATAGATATTGATTGGCTATATTGTGCCGACGAACGATCTGTCGACGCCCCTGATGAGATTTTTTGTTTTGTTTTCGTTTTTTGGGCGCGCAGCATACGCGCGCGTACGCATATAAAATGCGACTTTTGCGCCCACCCCCTCCGAGCACGCGTATACCTTGTATTGAAGCTTCAGCGCCATTATTCTCGTTCATCCCTTATCTTGACTGGTGTCGCTCCCCTCTCTCTCTCTCCCTCTCTCTGTCTCACGCTCAATTGCGAAATATTTTTCAGACAACCCCTCCCCCCACTCGCGCGGGTCCGAACGAATGAACGCGGTCGACAGGGTCGCCGAGGCCCAAAGAGGTGGTCTGAATGCTATCAGATGATTTCCGCGTATATATATGGGCGCTCGTGTGTGCGGCTCTGCGGTCGGTCCGTCGCTTTTTCAATCGACGTTAAATTCAGCGGCACTTTCATCCACTCTTTAGAATATATAGAAGGGAGAATGGGGGCTGTTCGCAAACGGCAAAAGGACACCGTCTAATTATATATATATATGTTGAAAACAATTGCAGGGCTATTCTTTCCAGCTCTTTTGTCTACATGTATATACGACTATGCCTTTGATTTTGCCATTGTTTCAAAAGCAATACCATATTAACCAGGTACGAATTCAGTTTGTGTGTCTATATATACATATATATACACGCGCGAATCGATTCGACGTTACAAATCGCTTATATAAATATAGAAAATTTGAATAAAATATTAAATAATTTGAAAATTTTAAACAGATTAATTCAATTCCTAATTGTCTCTTCTGTAAATTCTTTTGGTCAATACCTTTCGACTAATCCATAATCAACTTTAGGATACTATATTTAACAAAAAACTTTTTACAAAAATTGATCAATAACGTAACGTTTGCGTAAATCTAAGTGAAAAATATTATCGAACACTAGAAATTTTAATTGATGTATATAATAACATTAATAGTCTTCAGTGTAACGAAATATTGACTGTAATCTTGTAACTACAAACAATATCAATGATCTAAAATACATCGAATCTTCGATACAATATTTATAACTATTTTTAAGCATTTGAGTTACATATTCGAGGTCCAATTGTCTCTTAATGGAACTTCTTTGAGAATGTATAAAAAGCATTTCTGATATAACAGACGTTCGTTTACAATGAATACTCTGTCTAAGATTTTGACATTGTTCAAATTAAAAGAATAGTTATTGATAATAAGTTGATGAAATATAACAAATATAAAATTTTTTTTTATTTCTTGAATATCGTATTCGTCCTCATTAAATATTCTCATCATTTTTCTTTTATTTTGGCCTGCATACGATAATGGACGATCTTCACATTGAATTTTACAAATGGCATTGGTGTTGTCACATTTGTTCATACTATTCTTTACCAGTTCAAAGCATTTAAGAAATTAGTATTAAAAAAATATGAAATAGAATACTATTGACAGTATTATTATGAATTTGCACGCGTTGTTTTTAAAAAATAAATGATTTGGATTCGAGGACACTTCGAACCAAAAAATTTTCGCTACGTATACCAGTACATATTTACACATATTTCATACTAGACAACGTGTACAACAGGCTTGAGTTAAGGATCTCCGAGAAGCACCGTAATTTATTTCAGATCCTTATACCTTCCGCGAAGCGATGCAATAATCATCGG
Source organism: Sycobia sp. Sy_11 (assembly GCA_018907035.1). Lineage (NCBI taxonomy): Eukaryota > Metazoa > Arthropoda > Insecta > Hymenoptera > Epichrysomallidae > Sycobia > Sycobia sp. Sy_11. The sequence goes on from JACCIC010000031.1 coordinate 2,310,712, forward strand.
AGGGCCAAAAGTATACGTACGCGAGTCCGTGACTGTAATTTTCGCTTTTGCATAATATCCTCGCGCCGCGTCTTCGTTTGCTTTGACTGCGTCAGCGGGCGGCGCATCGGTGGCGGCTCTGTGAGAGGGCAAAAAACCAAAAAAAAAAGAAAAAAAAAATGACCCTACCCACCCTCGAGCCCAAAGATCTCACGAGCGCTCCCCCTTCCCCCGAGCGAAGACATATAAGTACCGAATGTTAATGTTAATTGGGTATTTTTTACGATAAGGTACAACTTCCATGTGGGTGTGTGTGTGTGTTTTTTTTGGCGCGTGTTATATATATATATATATATATATATATATATATATATCCATGCTTTGAGCAAAGTCCCCTGTTGAAACTTCAAACAATCTACGAATCCCGCTCGATAAAGCGTCTGTATACATCGGTGTTTATTTTAGAATCATCGATTGCCAAAGTGCTGGGCATTTAAATTAACGTTTTAGCTCGCTTGGCACTCACCGCCCGCCCCCTCCACCCATCTCTGTAATAGACGATTTGCCCGTGTTTAATTATAAAACAGTTCCGCGTAAGCGTCGCTTCCCGGCGAAATTCAACTGGGCTACGCTCCCCCCCCCCCCTCCCGTTTACGCAAGGAGGGCTTTTGCATACTTGAAACGTGGGACTTTATATAAATAGAACTTGGAGTAGGGCGTTCGTGAACGCGCGCATACATTATTACGCTGGCCCTGTACGCAAAAAGGCCCCAAATTAAAAACAAAGTTCGACATACGAAACTCGACGAATTCACGCGCGTTTATATATATATATATATATATATATATATATATATATATATATATATATATATATATGTATGTATGTATGTAGGCGTAAAAAATGTAAAAAAGCGAGTAAAAGTTTATAATAATATGATATATATATATATATTTATTTATTTATTTAAACGGGAGAATTAAATGAGAATTTAGGCGCGAAGCATTTGTAGATTAAAGTCTGGGGAATGGGGTAATCAGCGGGGAAAATTTGAAATTAATTTCAGGTCCACGACAGTACAATAAATAATATTTTCCCAGGGAAATGCGCGGGCTCGTGCAATTAATTTATAATTTAGAACGAGGAAATTGAAATTCAAAATTCACAGTCTAATGACGATGTAGTAATATAATCCAAATTACAAATATCGCGGGCGTAATGCTGAAAAAGTAAGTAAATAAATTATATATATATATATATATATATATATATATATATATATATATATATATATATATGCATATATGTATGTATGTATGTATATTTAATTAAATAATTAAACGAATCGAAAATATCTTAAATTTCTAGAACCCCGTAGCTTTTTATACGTGTGTGTACGCAAGCTGCAAGGTACATATAGAGTTATTAAAGTGGAATTCATCCGGTAAGTATAAAAAGCCGAAAGAACACGGTCTGAATTTTTAATTAAACGTTTGTTCCTCGCTCAAGCCGGTAATATCGTCGTTCACGCTCGGACGTGTCTTCGTTCGACGGACGAATTTGTTTTATTCTTCTTCTTCTTCTTCTTCTTCTTCTCCTTCATTCTTTTTCATCTTTAATGAATTGCACACGGTCTATTATAAATGTTTATCGAAAGCCATCGGTAATTGAATTTTGAATGTTATGTCTGAAAGGAAATATAATCGGATAAGTGTGAGAATGTGGAACAGCAGCGTTTCTAGTTCAATTTTTAAGGAGGAAGATTCCAACTTAAACGTCAAATGACGACGATCCTCGTTGGCAATTTTCACCCACGTTACCAAATATCGTTCGGTTATAAATCGTACCCCTTTTTCAATTTGATGAAAATTGGACGTCGTTGCCTATATTGTTTGTCTCTTTTGTATGTATTACATAATGTATTTGTATCGCGTGTCGCAATATCAGTAAGTTGAAAGGTTGTAAAATCAAATTGCAATAAAATAATGAGAGAGAGAGAGAGAGAGAGGGGGAGAAATGCCAACAAATTTTATCGAAATCCGAACATTGGTGTCCGAGCGTAACCGGCAGCTATCTACTGTCACGCAGTAATTAAGACTTGCCGTTCGAATTGTCTCCGTTAAAAAAATCTCATATTCTGTCAGTCGGGCTGGGCGACAAACTTTATTGCGTGACTATTGGTGTACGAGGGGCTCAAACGACGCAGAATGGCCCGCAACACAAATTCCAGCCATTTGCCTGGCGAACTGTTCGCATTCATCGGCAATAATTCCATGGAATCATTGCAATCGTTAAGATGCGGGATAAAAGTGCGCGTCCGATTTGACGTATACACGTGGCGACTGTTGGACACTTTCGTCGTATTAATCAATCTTAGGTTAACATTAGACTGCTTTGTAAATTAATTTATTCGATTATTAAGCTATCGTTTTGGTGTCACTGAGCTCGTTATAATAACAATAACTATTTGTACACTCAAATGGTCTGGAGATTTGCGTAGATACGAGCGTGCGTACCTGCACCTGTACGATCACATTTTCATCGTTGAACGAAAAATTTAAACGGCATTCCACCTCCTAGGCTTGTAAACAGTTGCCTTCACTTCCATGCCCGAGTAAGTCGAGAATTTTTTACCGATGAAAATAATAATGATAATTATGCTAAGGAGATCGGGTTAAATCGTTTCATGGGATATGGGCGCGTTTCGAAATTCGATAGCGTATATAGTATATTAAAAAGGGAAAATTTATCCTTTTTTTTTAAAAAAAAAAAAAAAAAAAAAACCTATAAGCATTATAAAAGGGACAGTTGATTAAATCCTGTCGGAGAGCATTTTTATAATCGAGACCCGATGTGCGATCTATCCTCTTGTAAATACAAACACCATACAGAAGCGTATTATATTATTCCAACCATTATAAATCGGTTGATCGTGCCACGATCGCACTTCCGAGAGAAAGAGGACGAGAGGGAGCCGGATAGGGAGGATAAGAGGGAGAGGCAGAGAGAGAGAGAGAGAGAGAGAGAGCGGGGGGGGAGAAGGGAACAGGAATGTAAAACGTGACAATTAAACGGATGGTGAGCTATATGGAAGCGGTAATAAAAGCAAAGTCCGCCGATACGTGCGGCGTACAGAAATAAATCGGCGCGTGTGTCGCATCGCATCATTGTTACTCCTCCCTTCCCCGTCTTATATATATATATATATATATATATATATATATATATATATATATACACTCCCTCGCCGTGTGTACCTTATAATCCGCCCAAATTAATTATCATCCAACTGCATCCTTCAAGGAACTCTCATTATCACGGCTCATAAAGCAGCGGCGGCGACGGTGGCGGCGGTGGCGGCGCGGTGGCGGCGCGGCACCCAATGAGAAACAATGACAAGGAGCCGTGGCGAGACACGCGGAGCTGGGCAGGGAGGGCCGAGAGGAGGAGGAGGAGGAGGAGAAGGAGAAGGAGGCGAATGGGGCAGGGGGGGGGCAAAATAGCGAGAGGGAACGAAAAAGAAGGATATATATAAGGAACGAGAGGAGGCGAGCAAACACGCGGAGACAGGAAGGAACGGGGGGGGGGGAAGGACGATCGAGACGGCGACGCGGCGCGGCGTGGAAGGCAAGCCGAGAAGCGAAGAAGCGCAAGGCGAAAGAAAGAGAGAGGAGTAGAGCTGTATGTGTGTGTGTGTGTCTGCGCGCGCGCAACATAGGTACACACACACACACACACACACACACACACACACACACACACACACACACACACACACACACACACACACACACACACAATAGCGACAGAATTTCAAGCGGATCTACCTCGTCGACAAGCCATCGATGCGTATCGGCGGGAGGAAGGCGAATTTCGTTTCGCAAATAAGCCAATTATGTCAATAATCCCGGGAAATCGTTCGTCTAATCGGATATCGTTCTCTCTCTCGAGAAAGAGAGAGAAAGAGAGAGAGAGAGAGAGAGAGAGAGAGAGAGAGAGAGAGAGAGAGAGATCTCGAGAGGGAGGTAAAGGAATAAGGAGACAGAAAGGGCCGAGCCCTCCGCATTCTTTACCTTCTTCATTTCCTTCTTTTTTTGTATCCTTCGCTCGCTATATCATTCTCTCTCTCTCTCTCTCTCTCTCTCTCTCTCTCCCTCTCTTTCTTTTCTCTCTTTACCGATCCTTCTTCACCACGGCGGCTGTTTCTTTCCTGTTCTTATATATGTACTTGTGCGTACATGCAGCGCGTGAGTCCGGCATTATACATGCGTGTCTGCTCAAAAGAGAGAGAGAGAGAGAGAGAGAGAGAGAGAGAGAGAGAGAGAGAGAGAGAACGAGTAAGAGATAGAGACAAGCCCGTATGTATACAAGAAGATTCTTTGAAGCTCGTTGCAAGTGCACATACGACTCTTCTTCTTCTCCCCCACCCTCCCCGATATGTATTCCCGCTTCTTATTTCGCGCGGTTTCGCTTTTGTGTGCGTGTGTGCGTGTGTGTGTGTGTGTGCGCGCGCCCGCGCGCGCTTTTTGCTCCGCGTGCGCGCCGAGTCTACGTATATAAAACGCATTACAAATTACAAGCAATAATATGAAGGAGAGGGAATATATAAGAAAAGAAAACGCGTAGCATCGCGAAGCTATTTTATCTTGTATTAAAGCTGGCGCGGCTTACCGAGACAGCATTCTCTCTCTCTCTCTCTCTCTCTCTCTCTCTCTCTCTCTCTCTCTCTCTCTCTCTCTCGTTTGCAGTTAAACTTTCGATTGGTATATATATATATATATATATATATATATATATATATATATATATATATATGTATCTATATATGCATGTATGCATGTATGTATGTATCTATACATATATGTTGATTTGTACAGTGCCGAAACGGTTTTGCTATGATTTTACTCGATTATATCTTATTATTATGCTTCCGTTGAATTCTATAACGACTATAACGATAGGCATTTTTCCCACGTGTCTCGAAACTGCATCTTCATAAAAAAAGAAAATAATTGCTCGTCCAGCGTTACTAGGTCGTTTGATTCCTTATGCTGTTCTTGCATTAGAGAGCAGAGCAATGGAAGCTTCAACCCCCCCCCCTCCTTCCATCCCGGACGGATCGCTTTTCATCCTTTATCCAGCTTTATTCGCCTCGTTGTTCCAAACACGGTGCTCGAGGTTTTATGGATCAGCCACTGTACTCGGCGAACAATAAACGACACAGACGATAACATAGTTCCGATCCGTTCGACGATCCAGCATCGTTTCTTGGCTCCTTATTTTCTTGCGAATGAATTTTTATACACGCTGCAAAATCGCAACGACATAAATAATATCGTTAAGTCATGTAAAGTTATGCAAAGTCCAAATTTTATCTTTCTGAAGTCCTTTGTAACCGATATATTGGGAATTTGGGACCAATCCGGGGGCGTAACACTCTCACTTCTTGATTTCTTTATTTATTTTTCACGCAATAATCGTTTTTATCTTATTACGTCTTTATAGGCATTGATGTTATTCACACTTGAAACACTCTCTAAAGTTTAAGGACCACGGTATTTTTTACAGATTTGTTCGCATTTTTAATACATACATATATATATATATATGCGCCTTATGACTTGTTTAATGAGTCGTATTTAAAATTTGCCGAACCATCGATCGGTCGACGCTCTCGTTCCACATTGCCAGCGTCTATGACGCGTTACAGAAACGAGAGATACGCGGCGGACCGCGAACTCGGGACGATCAGGCTATCGGGCTATCGATTATTGGGATAGCTCGTCGGGCTGCCGACGCAAAGCGCAGCGCGAAATATCGCTCTTTCGGGCCACGATGCAAGACCAATCGCATCGCCCGCGCCTCGCCATTTTCTCGGCGCACAGAGGAGGAAGGAAGGATGCTCGATTTCGAAATGAAGCGAAACACGAGAAGCCCGATACGAGGAGGATGCGCGCGCGTCGATATAAGCGCGCGCTATGAGAGTCCAGCTGGCCTGCGTAAGCGTTATGCATGAAAGCGAGATAATGCAGCGCGGGGACGCGGCGCGTCATGGGGGTTCGCTGAGGTTACTCTCAAATCAAGGATCATTATTGACTTACGCATACGTTATATACATGTGTATACATAGAACTAAAATTGTTGGTTACGAATAAAAATAATAATTTGGTTTGACTTCCTAGAAATAGCAGAAAACAAAGGAAAAACCATCCAAGTTCTCTTTGTAAACAAAAATAAGTTTTGTCTTTGTTATTTTTCGACGATCTCGCAAGCTACGACTTTCTGAAATCATTTTTTTTTAAGTAAATATTAATCTTTGTTGTTAAATTTACAAGGATGATAATGAGCAAGGACAGTAATTCCGTAACTATTGTGTTCGTATTAAATTGGGAATATCTGAAATTCTGCAAAACGTTTGAAAATTTAATATAATCTCGTTTCCCTCGAAACGCTCACGATTGTCAATAACAATTTATCTAGCAGTGCCGGTGAAAAATGCGTTTAAAACACGTTGTTGGAAATGTTACTTTTAAAAACACACACATACACACACGCACACACGCGCGCGCGCGCACACACACACGCACACACACACACAAAGAAAGAAAGGAAGAAAGAGCGGCTCAATTTTGGCTTCCACACAGACTATGGGCAATTGGGCACGCTTATAACTATAACGGTACGAGTGTTATATGAAAATCCGTCCATCACTTTATACGTATATATATACACACACTCAACGCCAGTTATCCACGCGTTTATAAGTATATTAGAAGCTCGAACAGTTCATGCGAACGCGATGAAAATTCTCATCGAAATCCCGAGCTCGTAATATAGCTGCGCCCCATCAAGTGGCCATCCTGGGTGGCCGTCGCAAGTCTCAGGGGCAATATATATATATATATATATATATATATATATATATATATATATATATATATACACGCATTATCCTCTCTCGGTCTATATTATACACTCGACGATCGCTGGGACTGACCAATCTTCGCATGGTACCTTATATAGGTATATATATAATATACACCTATATAACTATGATGTGGGCGTTGCCGTGGCGAGCGGCGAGCCCGCGTTGTTCGCTGCTCCTCTTTCGCCGATATTACGGCAGAAATCGCGCGACACGTCGGGGCGCGCGCCGCGCCGTCGCGGCCTTCTCCGCGAAGTCGCGGCGCCGCGCGCAAGGAGGAGAACCAAGTAGAAAGAGAAAGAGAGAGAGAGAGAGAGAGAGAGAGAGAGAGGGAGGGAGAGGAGAAAGACAAGGAGGTGGGCCGGGGGTAATTATACAAGCAAACAAGGGGCGGCGCCCAGCGAGATTATAGGGTCTACTCTCGTTCTCTCTCTCTCTCTCTCTCTCTCTCTCTCTCTCTCTCTCGCTCTCTCGCTCGTTCCACGCCGACCCTCTAGCCCACTCTTTATCCGTAATTACAGAGCCAACTGCGCTCTTCGTGATGCCCGCGTGCCATTCGGCCCTTCTCCCCGTCCCCCGTCCACCACCTCCTTCTCCATCTCTCCTCCTGCGCCGCCAGGTCTCGTTATGCTCCTCTTTCTCAGCGCGGCCCGCGCCTATATTTCGCGCTCCTTTCATTCTCCCTAATATGCGCGTCGACTGCGAGCGCCCGTGCGCGCTTTTATATAAACTGGACACGCATGTATATGTGTATATATATATATATATCGAATGAAAATGAGAAAGAGAGAGAGGGAGAGATCGATTATCCTAGCGATTATCGGACAGTGCTTTCCCCCGAGTGCGTGTCATAGTATTACCTTTTGCCCTTCTCGCTCATCATTTTATGCGCGCGCGCGCGCACACACACACACACACACACACACAGTCATCTTGCACCGGACGCGCTACGCTATACTGCCGGCCGACGCGAGTCCTGCCTCGCTAGCATACGTAGAATAGAGACATATTAATCGCCCGGGCGTTTATCCGGCGTCCGCATACGCTCGCGCGCGATACGTGTCCAGGTGAGGGGGGAGGGAGCGCAGCGTCCGCGCGCACGCTCGCTCGCGCGTAATAATAGAAGGGCGCAACCTGCTGCCGCCGCCGCCGCCGCTGCTACGGTCGCAGTGGGGATAAGATAAGCGAGCGTTGCCCACGAGTACGTTGACCGCTCCATTCGCACGTGCATATCGTGCGATTGTATATATATATATATATATATATATATATATATATATATATATATATATATGCGGGACCACCATCAGACACCGTCCTCGTCGGCTTCTCTTACACATTACATCCCAAGCTAAAATACACATACATTTAAATATATAATACCGGCTGTCGTTCGCTATTCTCCGGAGAGCCGCACGAGAGGTGCTGATTTATGGGAAATTAAATTCTAATATACATATATATATATATATATATATATATATATATATATATGACCTCTCCTTTTGCCGCACTCAAGCTGTTCGGTATATAATATGATAATATATATACTTACACGCCGATATACGTACTTTTCTATGTGTGTGTATGTGTGTCAGAGCAGGCAGTGCAACTTCTGCGGTATTATAACCAGATAACCGAATGAATGGAAAGGATCCGGGCTTTTTTGTGAATTGAATGTCGCTTTAAGGCGACTCGGAGAAAGTACATACGTGGTATAAGCTCGAATTATAAGTTTATATTACATATATTCTTGTAATAATCCTTGGCTACAATGAGCGATGTACCGTAACTGACTTATACTGTACATTCAGCTGTTCTGCGATCGTTGATGATATAAATGATGCCTTAGTTTAGTATAAATATATATATATATATATATATATATATATATATATATATATATATAATTTAGATTTCTATGTTTCATCATAAAAATTATGAATTACTTTTAGATTAACATTTACTTTTGACCTTTCTGTATCTTATACATTATAAGAATATGAATCGTTAGAATTGAATTATGAGAATGGAGCATAAACATAATGCGAAGACAATGGTTAATACTATTATATTAAAAGAGCAGGGTTCAGAACCAGGTTCTACGAATTTCTCACATTTATATATTTTCTTTCGCATAAAGATGATGATATTGTAGAATATAAAAAAAAAATAAAATAAAATAAAGCACACGTGTTTTAAATGGAATATTCAATGCAGCAGCGCTCATTAATAATGGTATATTGTATATCAATAAGTTCCATGATCAATTATGACATTCCTTTTACATAAATAATTTTCCGCAAATCGTTATTTGTGTTTCTGCGTATGCTCAGCAATGCCAAATCAATCGACGATCCTTAAATCACGGCCGATCTAAGCCACTACGTATTCTAAGTCTTTTATAACGTAGAAAATGCGATGAGCTGGCGTTCGATATTGCCAAGGTGTATGAAAAATCCGCAGAAAAAAAAATATATTTATACGGATAAATATAAGTGGGTCACGTACATTTGACAAATACGTATGGAAATTCACGTGGTAAAATGTATTTATTGCCAGGCCACGCTTTCATGCCATGTAAAATTTTTCAGATCCGACTGCAAGTGTTTTCTTACACTATCCGGTTGGACAATGATGTCCAGGAAATCCATGTGTATCTGCCAACCCATGCTTAACTTTGGGGGCGGGTAATGACCCCAATGACCCCCACCCCCCTTCCCTCTGTATCCGCATTTTGAGATCTCGTTCGGCAGATATCTTGCACTGATCCTGCAATATAACCTTTATAAGTATTCTAATATCGTATTCCTGTTTGTTATGTTGATCGGCCCCTCGCAACAACGACAAAAGTCGTGTATCGAAACCTTTGGTCTTTGTATTCAATTTGACGAACGGAAGAGGCACGCGACAGCTTGCGGCTCACGTGTCGTCTATCAACAAGACAGTCGCATAAGCAACGAAGATGCGTGTATCGTCGCTGCAAAATTAAGCGGCGACATTGTTTCGGAATTATCAGCGCGAAAGTTCGCGGACGCAAGTGCAATAGGTGTATACGATGAAATTTTGCGAACGTCTGAGGAAGAAAAAAAACAGTTAGATCGGAAACAAAAGAAAATTGTCAAGAACGCGTTTTAAGCTAGATACGTTAATAAAGTGTAAGTAATAGTTTGCTAAAATGTGATGCGTATAACTGTCTCTTTACAATGGACGAGCAATGAAGCGTTATAACCCCTCCATTGTGCAATCTCAAGGTAACTCGTCCAAACGACGTCGTTACAGTGGGGGGGGGGGGATACAATGAGTTAATTTGGCATAGCATTTCATTTAACCATAAAACTGTTTACCGATCTTTTTGTTACATCTGTGACGAACAATGATATCTTAGAAAGGCAACTTTGTGAGTATAGAAGGATTTTTTCCCTCTTTTCGTTCGAATCTATCTGAGGAAATGAAATATCGTGGTGAATCGTTAATAATGAGATAATGATTCAAAAACAATATTAATGTCTGTAGATAATCACATTTAATATACTGTTTAAATCAAAACTTGTTTAATCAAACCGTATTAAAAAAAAATCATTTATATCCCATATAGTAAATAAACCGATAATGCGACGATTTTAAACAAATGCACGCATTTCATGTAAGGCATTTATAACGAATTTCAAAAATTTCAATAAAAAAAAATTATACCCATTGCTTTTCAATTGTATTTATATTCTTGTGAAATCTTGATCGACATATCTGAACAAGACAGATTATTCTAATTGCTTGCGCTAATCTTGGTCTTGTTTTTTCTTCTCGATATTGTCTGGAATTTCGGGCCTAGAAAAGACAAAGCAAGAACAGTCCTAATCTTGAGTCTTGGTCAAGCTCTTAATTATTTAAAATGTCGAAAAATAAAAATCCATCCTATAGATTAAAATAAATATATATATTCGCTATTCAACCGCCTGTAAATAAATCGATTGAATTGAAATAATATGAAATTTTAATTATTGATTTTATAATTAACAAACGTTTAATTAAAACAATAACGCGGTATATTCAAATTAAGCAAGTATATTTTTTTTTTATTTCAATCGCATATAGTTTTTATTGAGAAACGTTAACTATAAATATCTTATTTAAATTTACTAAATTTTATTTTTATCTTATATAGAACAGTATAAGTTTTTTTTTACGTAAAAAGGGGCATAAAGTAATATACAATAAAGTAAGAAATATCGCATAATCGATTGAGCCGCTGTAGATGAAAGGATATATATATATATATATATATATATATATATATATATATATATATATATACGTAAAAAATTATAAGATATTGACTCTTGAATTTTATTACTCCATGCGCATGATTCGGCTCGACGTGGCTCGACGACTCTGCATATATCTATCTATATATATATATATATATATATATATATATATATATATATATATATATATATATATAAAGCTGCAATTAAATCAATTCATCGAGCATTCACTTTTGACATATGCCTTACTATATATACGCACGATGAGTACCCCATTATACTGTCTAAAACGACTAATTGCCCGCTCCCTGGCGTTCATATTATATATATATATATATATATATATATATATATATATATATATATATATATATATATATATATATATATGAACGCGTAGAACGCGTATTAATCGTTCGCGATCACTCGTCATTTTGCGCGATTGATCGCTTTGAAATTTTTCTATTATGATCGATTAATAACCCGATGTGTGCTACTGGTCTAACGCTAATTTGACATACGCATGTATACAATACCTATAATTTTCTTGAAACGCTATTTCGAAATCGATAAACAGACTCTGTAATAATCATAATCTGCTATTTAAATATACGATGTGTATAATTATATGCTCAATTTTAACGCGATGTGGATTTAAATCGTTGTGTAATCTGATTATACTTACAATAGGATTTTTGCACTTTGACAATGTTTAAAAAAAAACTAGTGCGCGTAATACATATGTATACGGAAATTATTTGTTAATTAAACATGCAGGGCGGTCATAGGTTACTTGTCTTATCATATTTTCTTGTGGATTTATTAAATCATTGTTAACTTCGTGACTTAATAAAAATAAATAAATCTAATATGTAAATGAATTTACAGTTATACATGATTTAATTGAACTGACAAGGAGAATATCTAAATTTTGAATCACGAAAACTACAGCAATACAAATACACTTAAGAAATTCAATAATTTAAAATTAATAATAAGAATATTAATTAAAAATTTGAATTTCAATGTAATTAACGTTAGGAACCACTAAATACTATATGACTAAACTTTAAATGTTAATTTAATATGCCTTTTATTTATCGACTGTTTTATTTATTAAAGATAACTGATGCATTGGTGTAATACGAGAAAAAATAATTTAATGTATCGGAGGAATTTTGGAACGTTAAAATTATCCTATCTATAAGAATACGGATTAGCTTCTTTATAGATATCAAGAATATAGCGATTATAATTATAATTACAATAAAATTTGTGAGCCTCGTTATGCTGAGATATACTCTCCTTTGGATGAGAGTGGATCGAAGCTGAAATAAATATTGTGGCGCACTCTGTTGGATTTTACTGATACTTACAATTCATGCAGCACGCTGCTACTAGATCGATAATAACGTCATCGTTCCAAATCATCGATTCAGCATCACGCAATTCCATATATTTTATTAGATTCAAATTATTAAATAAATTTTGAAGACAAATCTGTTAATAGATAATGATTTTCTTCGTTATACGCGTAATTTTATAATCAAAATCATTACAAGTCGAAGACAGAAGTCGTCATATGTACTCGTATAGGCATTAAATAATGATTTTTTTTTTCATTCTTATTTAGTCTTGTAGTTATTGATACTTAATGGAAAATTTAGTCTTGATAAAAACAAAACCATTCTCCAATCAATGTTTCTTGATTGAAGCGTCGAAGGAGAAAGAAATCTAATCGCCGATTGAATATTTTTGTTTTAATTTATCATTTATTATTGTTCTTCGCCATGATATTCGTATTAATCGCATTAAAAAAAAAAAAATCATTTTTCTTCATTTCGACAGTACAATCATGAATTCGCCGATACGCACTATCTCGATGGCAGTAAGTACACGTACACTTGCTTTACTTGATGTGAAGTATATAATAGAACGAACATATTAAAATACAAGGTGTATATATATATATATATATATATATATATATATATATATATATATGTATATGTATTGGTATAATATAATTCACAAAGCGTAATCAAGAATAATATAATATATATTAACATACTAGTTGCCTGCAGTGATTCGATGTTTTCTTCCCGGCTTACAAATATTCATACGATATATAAATGATATATCTTGCAATTAATATATTTACAATTATTTAGCAATATTACTATAGATTATTTATACTTATTACCAGTATCATTATTATCATTATTACTATTACTATTATGTTATTAATATATTGTCAATCTTCTTACAATGGTCCTCGATAGTCGAAGTATCCCTCTCCTCTCTCTCTCTCTCTCTCTCTCTCTCTCTCTCTCTCTCTCTTGGATATCGCGATTAAAGCATCTTATATAGTTCATTTTGACGTTTCTTTTCTTATTTAATAGAATAATGTTTTATATACATATATATGCATGTACGTCTACTTTGCAAACGGAAGAAGCAGTTCTTCTTCCATGTTTGTATAAAGACTTTTTTTGAGATAATCGTTCAATTGATCATATATATATATGCTCGAGTACCTAACAACAGGGACCTTACTTCTAAAGATTATTCTTTATAATACGTTATATATTGCACGCCTTCGACAGACATGAATTCACGCATTAATCTAGTTACTGAAGCTATAAATAAATAACGCTTATAGATCCAACGTTAAAGCTTACTGGGCTGGTGCTTTCAAACTTTCGACGCCAATGGGAATTATCATATATTTTTTCGATCAAAAATATTTATGATCGATGTAAGATCTCGTCATGTTCGTTCGATATCATTAAAACGCCACATATAAAAATAGATATTTAAATCTACAAAATTTAAATCTTATTTTAGTTCCAGTGCAATATGAAATTAACTCTATAAATATAGCGTGATATAATACTCATATAAAAAAAAACTTTGCTAGGATCCTCTCTAAACAATTTTAACGTTACTGCAAAATTATTAAGTAAAAAAGAAGAATGAAAAGTAGAAATAATAAGGATGAATCATAAAAAGTACAAATTTCACCCTTAATGAATAAAATGCATATCTATAGTCAATTGAACCCGGGCTCACATGTTGACAACCCTCCCCCCCCCCGCTCCTCACTGTGCGCTTATCGACCAAAGTTAGCCAAGATTCCTCCGTTTGGACTTAAAGTAACGAACTCCAATGGTCTGTTTCTAGTAAGCATCATTCTTCACTAGGTATGTGGCAAAGTTGATATCAAAGTTCATACAGCCATATTCATCTAGTGGTTTCGTTTTTATCGTCAGTTGAATTAAATATCTTTTGTTTGCTTAAGAAAATGTAAAAAAATGAGTTTAGAGCTGTGATTAAACATTTCTATTTAAAAGGCTTAACAGCAAAAGAAATAAAAGCTGTTTTTGCAACAGTTGACAATTGGATAAATGAATTTAAACGTGGCCGTACATCAACAGAGGATGAACATCGTTCAGGACGTCCCGTAGACGCGAGTACCCCGGAAATGATCGATAAAATCGATGATATGGTGTTCAGTGGCAGAAGAATAAAATTGCGCGAAATAGTTAAGGCTACAGGGGTTTCAGAAGGTACCGTCGTTTCAATTTTGCACGATAAGTTGGCTATGAAAAAAATATCTGCGAGATGGGTGCCGCGTTTGGTCTCAGCTGAGAACAAACGCCACCGCGTGGTCTCTTCTAAGGGTCTTTTGGAGCGCATGCGTCGCAACCCAGATGAGTTTCTGCGTAGATTAATCACTGCAGATGAAACATGAGTATACCACTAGACTCCCGAGACGTAAGAACAGTCTAAACAATGGATTATTAAAGGCGAACGGGCTCCAAAGAAGGCAAAAACGGTGAAATCAGCTGGAAAGATTACGGCTACTGTGTTTTGGGTTGCACGTGGTATTATCCTTATTGACTATTTGGAAAAGGGACAGACGATTACTGGAAATTATTATGCGTCATTATGAAGTCAGCTGCATGAGAAAATAAAAGAAAATCGTCCTCATTTGAAGAAAAAAAAGTCCTCTTTCTCCAGGATAATGCACGAGTGCATACGTGCGCAATTTCGATGGCTAAAATTCAAGAATTGAAGTTTAAATTGATAGATCATCCACCGTACTCACCAGGTCTGGCCCTGAGTAACTTCTTATTTCCAAATTTAAAATAAATGGCTCAGCGGACAACGGTTTGCGTCAAATGAGGAGGTCATCGCTCACACAAATGCTTATTTGGAGGAACTACACAAACATAATTTTCTGAAGGCTTAAAAAAATTGAAGATACGTCTGTCAAATTATATTAAACTAGAAGGAGATTATTTTGAAAAATAAAAAAAATTTACCCCAAAAAAATTGTTTTTCTATCTTTTTCCAAAGACTTATTGACCTACCCTCGTATAATACTTTATATTACGTATAAATATATAATAATTATATAATACTAATATAGTAATATAAATACTCGAAGCAATGATTAAACACTTTGGTCTTGCAGTTACAAATTTAACTGGGATTTCGTAATGGAAATATATAAGAGCCATTTTTCGTTCGTTGGCTCGGCGATGATCGCGCGAGCTTTTTGCCCCTTTTCTATTCCTATTATAACCTTCGACTGATATATATATATATATATATATATATATATATATATACATAATACAATAAAAAATAAAGGACAATTACATCAGGTGCGACATCTTTATTTCAACAGGTAAGGGACGTGTAAATATTGTTGCATTACATGCGCTATCGAAAATTTGCCTTTATTTCCTGTATATATATATACGGTTTCCGCTATCCGTCTTCGGCTTCCGAGTGCAGTCCTGAAGTGTATTTTATAAAACCGAGTAAAAGTGAGGAAGGGAGAGAGAGAGGGATAGAGAGAGAGAGAGTAAGATAGGCAGATAAGAAAGAGTTGAAGTATGTTTTTTCGCCGCAAGGAAGACTCGCCTCTGATGCCTCTCGATTTATCTCGGTGCGCGGGTCTGGTAAACGGCCGGACGAACGCTTCTTCCCTTCGTCCTTACCAGGCTTTTTCTTACTCCTTCTTCTCCTTTTCTTTACTTTTGTTTTTGTTTATTTTTTGTTCTTTTTTTTTAATTTATATTTATACGACGAAGCCTTATTATTTCTATAAAGACGCTATCTTCCCCGCACGGAATCCAGGAACGGGAAAAAAGCAAGGAGAATATTATAGCGCGCGCGTGCGATAGAGTCGACGAGAGAGAGAGAGAGAGAGAGAGGTAGAGAATGGTTTAGAATGTGCGAGCGTATACCGTGGGGATATAATATGAAAGATCGGATAAGAACTGGACAGCGGTTGATTAAATGTATATACACCGCGCGTACGCTATATATATATATATATATATATATATATATATATATATATATATATATATAGAAGAATGTATATGTATATAGTATACGGACAGATTTCTTATAACGTGGACGAATCTTCCGAGTCGGCGGAGTTTCGATAACAAGACTTATTTATTATAGAGGGAGAAAAAAGAGCTCAGCGAGGCCGATCTTTCGGGAAATCAAAGGGGCTGTCGCAATAACATTGGCCCCGAGGCCTCGGTAAGGGACGGTAAAGCTAAGGTCTATTTATTTAATTATAGAGGCATCCCCTTTTTGCTAAAGATTTGAATTTTAGTTTATATATATATATATATATATATATATATATATATATAACATTATCATTTAGAATTTTGAATCCACTCGCATAGCTCATTTCCTGTTCCTGTAAATCTTGCTTTTTTAAAGTCAAAAAAAATATTAATAAAATATATAACTTAATTCAAATTGTGCAAATTACATTCAGCATATATTTCCATATATTTAATTTGATATAATATTATAGAAAATGTATATAAATTTTGAATTATTTGAACCATTCCTTTATTGATGTTAGTTTTAGAGTAAATAGAATTATCAATTTGAAAGTTTTTATATCTTTTATTTGAATTTATAAATAACGAAATATCATTATCTTCATTAAAATTAATATTTTTAACGTATGTCCGAGCGTATTTTCAACCCTAGATCTCAAATATTTAATAACAAAATCAAAATCATAGGAGTACTTATATTAAAAAAAAAAACATAGATCTTATCCTAATGAGACTTTATTAACGCATTCGATTTCCTTAAAAATTGATCCCTTGTGTTTTTTCCTGAAACCGGTTGCTTTTCGACATATCTCGAGTGTGTTTCGAGATGTTTATTTGTGCTTCTGGGTATATACTGGGTACGAAAGCAGTCTTTTGCTCTAAATAATTTTTAGATCGACGATAAAAGCTGAACAAAAAGTAAGGCGCGAATTTAGCGTCTGGTGCAAGTAAAAAATAAAGAAAATTTGCCGCGATCTTTGTTTAACGGCAAAGAACGCGCGTTACGTTATTTATCGATATATATTTATATTATTATAACCGCACAAACGGTCCACCTATCCACCCAAATTTTTCTTTTCAAAATAATTTTTATGAACAAAAATATGGCTGTCCAATGAGATCATCTTTATCACCGGTGATTGCTAATTTGGTAATGGAAAAATGAGTAAATATTGCATTTAATAAGTTGAATTTTGAACCAATTATCTATAAATGATATATCGATGACATCTTTACAATTGTACCAGAAAGGCGTGTAGACGAAATGGTGGATGTTTTTAATTCCATCCATTATAGAATTAAATATACAAAGGAATTAGAATCAGATAATAAATTAAGTTTTTTGGATGTCAATGTTATAAGAGTTAGTAATAATAGAGTAAAATTAAATTGGTACAGCAAACCTTCATGGTCAGGTAGGTGTTAAATTTTAACTCACACCATCTATTCGGAAACAAGATAGGTACTGTAAAGGGACTCATCGACAGAACAATCAAATTATCACACAGAGATTTTAGAAAAGATAATATAAAATAAGTTAAAGAGATATTCATTAACAATGATTATCCAATAAACTTTGTGGATCAAATTTATAATAGCACTAGAGAACGTAATATGGAAAAGAGGGATGATAATCATAACAAAAACAACAACAACAACAACAACAACAACAACAACAACAACAATAATAATAATAATAATAATAAATGAAGGATTATCCGAAAGAATTAGAAGTGCATTTAAATAAAGACTGTAAGACCGATAAAAATATTTATTAATTTAAGATACATATACTTTAAACATATTTACTTTGGACCAAAAATATAGGAAATTTATAATATCCTCAAGAACAAATTTTTGTGAAAGTATAATTACAGATTACGAGCTATCGCCAGTTAAAAATTTATTTTTATAATTCATTCTTTCGGAGACAAGATAATAATTTTTTTATAAAATATTACGTTAATTGTCTCAACAATCTCCCCAAAATATGGTTCATTTACATTAACAATCATTTTTCTTACAATTAATATATTGATTATGTAAAGAAACATATAAAAGTACAAATAAGACAGCAATTATTTAACGACTGTCAGTCATACAGCACTTTCCCACGAAGATCATGAAAAGTACAGAAATTTTTTATGAGTCCATAACATAGTGCAAAAATTATTAACATAATAATACATTTTTTATTGAAGAATAGAAATATCGGCAAAATACTTCGTGAAGATATTGACAAAATCAAAATCTTGAACGTGCATTGAAAAAGAAATCTAAGGGTAAAAAATAGAGTAGAAAATGTCGAAGAAATGGCAGATATTATACTCTGGAAAATTATCGAATAAAAATATACGATCTTCATAGCTCTAATTCGACGGCACAACTTTTAAATATGTCAGAATTGACGACATATCCGAAAGTTTAAAATTATGTAACGCTGCACAGTCGGGCCCAATAGGTCAAAACGTGCGTATGACACAACCAAAAAAAAAGCAAAATTTTTGTTTCTTCAAAAAAAAAAACATTTATTCATTCTCTCATCATCATTTGCACAGCTTGGAACAACTTTAATTTCAACGATAACTTTAATTTAGTATTAATTAGATAGCTTTAAATCAACCGTTTTAAACATCACCTATTTCATTGTTTAGGTAAATTTTTACGTATCTGTGATGTTTAAAACATTTTAGCACAGAAAAACCTTTCAATTTACATAATACAATGAGAATCATATGCAGAAGAAAATTATGTTTGAAAAAATTGCTATTTGAAACACACAATTGATTATTATAAAATTGAAATTACAAAAAAGCCATTAAATGACAGATTCGAGTTCAATACGAAATTGAAGCATTCATACATAATAGGAAAAAAGTTTTAGCTGCGGAAAGTTGCGAACGTTGCAGATAATTAATGTTATAGTCAATTTTCTGCGCCAGTTTCAACTTGGACGCTCTGTTGATCATTCTGGAGAAAAAAAAAAGAAAAAAAATTTTTTCCGCTTGTTAAAAGTTTTATTTAAGCATTAAATTGAAGATTCATACAAACGATGCATACAAAACAATTTTAGTTCTAGCATAGTAAATAATTTATGTTATATATGCAAAATTGATGTTAAAAAGTTGATTTTACGTTACAGGTTACATTATATATTAAGTATTGTATATTGCAGTTATATCTTATGTCAGTAAGTATTAAATTCTTCAAAAGAATACACATTTTTTATTCTATAAATTAGCTATAAAAAATAAATAGTGTATTTGCAAAAATACAAAAACAAATTTGGAGTAAATTCTTGCAATCGTAAAGCATAGATATATGAAATAAACTGTTTCAATGTTTTCAAAAAATAATTATTATTTTGAAAAAAACTCGGAAACTACAGAACTGAAATATCGTATTTTGCTCATCATACGATATAAAATAGAAGAGAAATATGAGTATGATTTTCATACATATATAGCTAACCCACTTAAATGTGATCATAATCACATTTGAATTAATCGATTATAATTAATTTCTAAATGACTTAAATCGGTATTCGTCTAGTCAAATACAAGTAATTCATTATAATTAATAATTTTATGACGATATAGTTACATCATGACCCTACGTAGCTGCTAAGTTTGTGAACAAAACAAAAAGCAAGATACGCCAATTTTTTTTTTTTTTTTGGTGACGCGAGGAGGGGAAATCTTTTAAAGACAATTCTTGAAGATGTTGGATTCATGGAGCCGTTGACTCGCATGCCTACCGACTAAAACCCCTCCCCGCAGGGATTCCTGCCCCGAGATATCATTCCCTTTACCTGTTGAGATAAAAATTATTAGTGGGACGGTGTATGGGAGTGGGGGGGGGGGCAAGAGTCGAATGTGAAAGGGGGGAGGATTGGTGAGTATAAGGACTCTGCGGCAATTGGGCAGAGGCTTATGTACGAAAGCGAAGCACGGGGGGGCCCATGATGACTGTTGGGGTTGGTGGCATGGCCTCCTGTAGGGATCCGTCGATTTAGGGAGGATACTACTCAGGGATTAGATTCCTGAGTTCGGGTGCTGCTTTATTGATTTTCAGGTTTTTTGCGAATTTTTGCGCGTAATCGTTCAGAGATAGAAAGTTAGTTGCCTTAAGTACTTGCGTGTTTCTTAAGTACCAAGGGATGTTGAGTCAAGAGCGTAGCAGCCGCATGTAGATGCCTTGGAGTATCTGAAGTCTGGATGGGAGGCTGGACCCCCAGATGGGGATGGCATATGTGGCAATGCTCCTGATTATGGCGAAAAAGGCTCTGGCCTTTGTTCTGGGTGATAGGGTTTTTCTATGGAAAAATGGTTTGAGCTTCAAGAAGGCTCCTTACATTTTGCTCCTGGTGAGGCGGAGGTGTTTGTTCCAGGACAGTTTTCTGCTGAACGTCACTCCGAGGTATTTGACTGTGCGGCTCCACGGGATGTTGGAGCCTTTGATTGTTATGTTGGGGGGGGGGTGCTGTTCTTACGGGAGATGAATATGTCACTGGACTTGCTCTCGTTGATAGAGAATCTCCACTGTGAGCACCAGTTGATGAGGAATGGGAGAAATCTGTTTAGCCTGAAGGTGATATGGCAGATTATTTTGGTGGAATCTATGAGGGCTATGTTGTCCGCATAGAGTACCGTAGTGATTGAGTTATGTATGGGGAGGTCGTAGCAGAAAAGCGTAAAGTGTACGGCGGAGAGTTTTGATCCTTGTGGAACGCCGGTTGAGATGGCTTTTGGGGAGGAGAGGGCGTTGCCTACCCTGACTTGTATAAATTGGTCTGAAAGAAATGAGTTAATTGTCCCGATTAGATAGTGGGAGATGCCGTTGACGATGAGCTTGAAGACTAGCTCTTTATGCCATACTCTGTCGAAAGCTTGCTGGATGACTAGCAGCAGCTTGGTTGTGTGCCGTCGTCTGTTCATATTGTTGGCGATGAGTTCCGTAACTCTAAGAAGTTGGTGACAGGTGCTGTGTCCTATGCGGAACCCATGCTGACAGTTAGGTATGAGGTTGTTGCTAGTGACCGAGGTGGAGAGGCGTTTTAGGATGACGCTTTCGGCCACTGATGCAGGCGATTCCGATGTTTTCCTCCTCTAGGAGTTGGAGGAGTTCTAGGGATCTGTTTCTGCAGATGAGGCCATTAGTGTTCCAGTTGAGGATATTCACCTGCAGATTAGCCATTGTTGGGTCTGCAGAGAACGGCGGTGATGCGTGACGAACTGCATTATGATGTTCTGCAGTTCGGACGAAATGGAGGGGGAGCTGGTTTGCAGCGGAGCCGCTGGTGTTCCTCTGTTGCTCACTATGTTCGCATATGTTGAGCGAGCGCAGTTTGCCAGATTTGTATGATGGTTGGGGGTGTTGTTGAGAGCTGGGGTGGGTGTGTTTCCTGTTTTGGGAGCGTTAACCGTCTTCCCTTGTTTTGGGGCGAGGGGGCTTGTCCTTCTTAGGGGCTTTGGGGCAACCCCTGTAGGTTGCCCGATGTTCACCTTTGCAGTTAGCGCAGGTGGGGCGTGCGTCTTTATTGTCTTTTTGAGGACCAGAGGGGGTGGCATGGTTTTTGCTGCAGAAAGCGCAGGCCCATGCGATGTGGCAGTAGTATGCCGTGTGGTGGTATCTGAGGTATCGCCGGCACTGCGGTGTGACTTTAGTCTTCCTCTTTGACTGAACTTTTCTGTTGAGATCGCCGATGGTACTTGGTCGAAGATTGACTTAGCGGCCGGCGAGGAAGGGTCTAGGTGGACGGCTACTAGCCGATTTTTAGTTTAGGGGATATGATTTTATAGTGGATAATAATGGTGAGTGGTGGTCGTTCCGCGGGGAGGGATTCTTTGTCGATGTCTGAATCCTGGTCAGAGAGGGCGGGCGCCGCTTTAGCAACGCGGATGCGTTTACGACCTTGTTTGATAAACTCGGCTTCTTTGTGGACCGGAGTTGCTTGCGAAGTAGTTGAGTTGAGGGAGGAGGTGTAGGATGTTGCTACCTCTTAAAAAAAGTCCATGGCGAACGAGGATAGAGCAGATGCTCCGGAGATGGGCATGTTCAGGCCCCGGAATGCGAGGGGGTTGGGTCTGTAGTATTGTTTGTAATTATGTGTTGTAACTGTTCTATTTGTTCCCGGAGGCTAAAGATGATTTCTATAAGCTTATGGGGGGGGGGGAGACTGACAAGGTCGAATGTAACACCGGTGTCCACGTCCATGGAGTCGGTCTCACAAAAGGGTGCTATTGTGGGGGGAGTGGGGAGGTGGTTTTCTACAGTTTAATGCGTGAATTGGTGTGCATGTGGATGAACGATTATTGTTTATTATATATAAGAATTTATATAAACTTAGCTAATTATATAAAATTAATTATTTTATTAAATAAATTAGATTAAGTTATAAATTAGAATTAAAATTAAGATTAAAGTTAAGAATAAATTAAAGTTAAGTTAAATTAAAATTAAAATTAAATTTAAAATTAAATTTCAAATATTATTAAATTAAATTTGAATTTTTGTTGAAAATAATATTAAAGGTAATAAGAATTTATTAAGAATTATCTAAGAATTAAGGAATTAAATAAGAAACTGATAAGAAATAAGAAATAAAAATGAAATAAAGCGTGGTGCTTTTCAGCTCACTGATAGGCTGCGGTCCAGTGGGTCCGAGCTGTTGGTGGCTTAAGGGCCGTGTGGCCCTGGGAGGCTGCCATGTGGTGATGGTGCTTCGTCGGGCGATGGACATCGAATGAAGACACTCCAAAGAGATCCCTCTTTGTAGTTCTACATAGCGCGGGCTTAGAAGAGAGATCTACTCATTGACAATCAACCAAAAAAGTAAGCACGAACTCGGTTGGTATAATAAAATTATTAAAACTAATCGCTCTATCCATCTCAAACTTCTTGCTTAACGAGAAAACCAAATCGATCAAATACATACAACGGAATAGTACGTAACATATAGATATGCCCACACATACATACACTCACTAAGTTACTCAGTCACTCACTCACTCTGCAACACCAAATGCACCTGATTGGTATATATTATTAAAAACAATACCACTTAAATACTTTTTTAGCTTTTGAGTTTATTTTTAAGCTGCAAAAAATAAATCATTATGCCAGAGATAAGTGCAAAGCAAATATATCCTCTTAACCTGAATCAGTTTTCATCCGAAACTCTTATAATATAATGACCAAAAGTCAATTCAACCAACGACGGAGCTGATATTATTATTAGACGTATATGATGAATACGTGAGACGTTGTCAAGGATTATCGACCAAGAGTCGGTGATATCCAGAAACTGGACACCAGGCTCGATAAAGTAAAATAGAATATTCCATAAATAAGCATCCGCAGAAACGTGAATCCATAGTTATCCTACGTGGAGGCTATCAAAAAGGAGCTGGAGTGCAAAGGCCTCGCTTCTCATTTACTATATAGAATAGCAAACAAAAAACCATCTAGCCGGTAGTTGCAATCCACTATAAACCTGCAATAGGTGCTGTCAAATTCATCTTCAACTTAAAATCGCTCTGTAGCCTAATTATTCGCGTATAACCAATGAGCTTGAGGTATTTGTCCCATATGACCTGAATGCTAATCCCTATAAATTAAATATTTATATAAAATATATCTAAAATATTATGACATATATTCATAAACAATAATGCCTTATATAATAAAATAATATGATGAATTGGTTTCCACATTATATTTGTACATCCAAAAAGTCGAATACTTACATACCAAGTCAATTTTTACGAAAGTTTTGTAAATTATAATAAAAAAAATTTTGTATTCAATAAGAAATTTAGTTTAGTTCCTGAGGATGAACCATAGCGGTTCGAAACGTAGGACAAGAAGGTGATCCTAAATTTAAGCTGATGGGGCAGTCAGGTTGTCCTTTACTAACATAGAATAAGTACTTTTATTATTTTTTATTTTTTATTTTACTTATTATTGTATACTTATTATTTTTATTTTTATATTTTATTATTAATTTTATTGTATTTTTATTTGTATTTTTATTTTTATATTTATTATTAATTTATGTATTTTATTGTATTTTTATTTTATACTTATCAATTTTATTTATTTTATTTTAATTTTCTGATATAATTTATTGTAGTAATAAGTTTTATTTCAGATTCTACGGGGATGATCATAAACAAGGACAGTCTGACTGTCATTATTTTAGCTAATATATGATATGATAAAGACTGTGAGACCGATAAAAATATTTATTAATTTAATTCAGAACAGTCGACGTAAGTACAATTTTTAATTTCAATAAGAAATTACGTAAAAACATCGATAAATAAGTTAAAGTGTAATGAAAGATGAGGACCTAAAAGTTTTGTAACAAAAGATCAATATAAGCTACTTTCATACTACCGACGCATTTTATTTTGTTTAAAGATGAAAAAATATATCGTGTTTCCTTAATTCTAATTATTTTATTGTAAATTTCAAAATTAATCATTTTTATGATTATGTAAATATTATTTATAACTTATGCAATATTAATTTTAATGTTTTACTTATAGAAATAGACAGTTACAGTAGAATTATAGTTTTCTATATATTTACAATTGCTTAATCATGCATGCAAAAGCTTAAATGATCATACTAAATATTTTTTAAAGAGAATATTATTCCTTTATATATAATAATTGATTGTTTATAATATTGTTTTTTGCAGCTTAAAAATGTAAAAGATAAACATGTCATTAGAAATTTCGATTTTGAAATAATATTCTATTTAAATAAATTTTTCAATGATATTCAAAAAAATTATGATTTCGGTCACTGCGAACAATTCATGGGCAAAATTAAATCTTACGTTGACATGATGTAAAATGATTTTGCAAGACCGACAAAAATATTTATTACTTAAATATTATTAATATTACCTATATTAAAGCTAAAAGTTAATTGTAAAATATTTTTTGTTTATTAATATTGATATACGACAATATGAGTATATATATAAACACGCGCACACACGCACTTACACGCACGCTCACATTATATGGGAAATAATTACAAGATAGTGTGTCATATGTATTAAAGTCTCAATAACTGAATTCCTTTATTTTTTTCAAAATGCGTTTATTAAATAAAATATTCCAAAATACAATTTGAAACACTGCTTGAGCGGAGATAATTATTTTACGTGAAGCACGAATAATTTCAAAGACAGGTAGTTTTGAAATGTTATTATTGCATTATTTTTTTTAAATAAATTTAGGAGTATTACAACGACTTTGTAATATACATTATTCCGAGGAACAAAAACCAATTTCATATAAATATATATGATGTTCGATCCAGTATATCAATATAGACGCAGCGCGCATCATTATATCTAATGGGGCGAGTGTACCCTGGTATGAATTGATCAAAATATCGTGAAAATAATCATTTTTTCTGCTACTTTTGAATTTACACTTTCCAAAAATATATGTTTTTGATAATTTGTACCCTTCTGAAAAATGATGAAGTATGAAAATAACAATAAGTTCGGTCAATGTGGTATGGTGGCATGAAAATAATAAATTTTATGAAAATAAAACGTCGCGCTTTTACTTTTACAAAATTTTGTAAAAATTACGTTCTCTTCTTGCATCCTTTTAGAAATTTCAAAATTTCAGATCATCGAATGTAACCCGGTTATACCTGGTTATATCAACCTGGCGGTTATATGAACGACAGGTGAATCTGCGCTTCCGCGATGGACAATCACTACTACCCTGGGATATTTATTAAATCAATATGAGAAAAATAACTTTCTATTATTTTTAAATTTCTACTTTTCATTAGCTACATTTTTATCATTTTCAACCTTCTGAAAAATTATTAAAAACTTGAAAATAACAAATGTGGCACCCTACCACGAAAATATTATATTTCATTAAAATTAAAATAAAGAGCTCGTTTATTTTTAAATGCATTTCTCTAAAATTTATATTCTATTTATTTACATCCATTCATAGAAATCAAGAAAAATAAACTTTATCAATAGTGGCTGAATTGAAGTTTGCAAAAAAAGTGAATTTCGAATCACTCTTCAAAAGACCACAAATGATAAGAATCCTTTTTTTTTTTTAAGCACAAATTCGAAAATTGCAAAAAGTTATTTTTTCATAATATTGTAGCAAATTCGTGCGGGAATATACTGGACATCTCCATGTACTGAATCGCGCGCTATAGTATATAATATGTACACAAAGCGCACTTCGACGCTGGAAGTGAAGCAGAGCACCTCTGCTTTTGGAGACCTCAACAGTTTTTGTTTTGTTGTTTTTTTCATTTTTTTTTTTTTTTTTTTTTGAATTTTTACCGTAGTCAACATTTTCGGATACGTTACAATTTTTTAAATGTGGTGAATAGTTGTCGCCGAAATTTTACGATGAAAAATATTTATAATGTTACTTTGGAAAAACTGTGTATGGGTAAGAAATCGGTTTTGGCACACATAAGGTACCCACCCTGGACTATTATTTTCCGCAAGCGAAAAGCTAGATTTCAAAAATTGCACGATGTAACGAATTTTTAAAGAAAATGCAATTCTCAATTAAGTTTCAACTTCGACTTCCAATTTGCTCACGAACTAATTATCCGTGTCACAGTGTGCTAAGACACAATCTCTTCGCATGCCAATTTCCGAACAACTTTTCTATTCGAGCTATTATAAGCTTCACTCTTTTAGTCTTTACTCCACAGAAGCAATAAAGCAAATAAACAAATTAAAGCACCTTTCTTTAGTTAATTTCAAATCACTTTTGTTCGACCAAAACCAGAAATAACGATTCTTCCCGACGTTTGGCACGGAAAAATGCGATTCTGATACTGCGATAATTTTGAATGGTATGAAAAATCCCGGGGGGGGGGACTGAGTTAATTCTCATATTTCGCTGCTCCGCTATATAATGCGGAATCCACTTAATCTATAATCTAACCGCTCCTCGCTTATTATCAGGACAGCGGATGTCGCGGATGTCGCTTCCGCGAAGCGAACGCGATGAGAGAGATAATGCAAAGATTATGGTAAAATGCGTGCGTATATGTGACCAATGTTAAAAATGACGCGGTGGCGATGGAAATGATGAATGATGACGATTTAATAATAAGAGCGCAAAACCATGAAAAACTTATATAAAAAAGAATGTTCGATCACGTCTCCATGATTTATAAAATAACGAAGCTTATTTACATATGTATATAAGTATATGTATATATGTATAGCAGATACACATCGGTCGATGTGTATGTGTATTATCGACTTTAATCGAGCTTTTAAAAATTAACGCGTCAATGCACAGAAATCAAAGTTTAATCGGGACAAATGCTGAAGGCGAGCTCTGATGAAAAAATACTATAATATTTCATCGACATCAATTTTTTTTTGTTTGTTTTTTTTTGTTCCCTATCTATAGGCATTCCTCTTTATCGCACCGGACGTTCCAATCGGTGTTTTGTCGGTATTTTAAAAATATTGTTTTTTTTTCCTAATTATTTCTATACTTGTACAGGAATTCGTTTTATCTATTTCTTTCTAAATTGTTTTCTCGAAGTAGCATTTGTCTCTAATAAACTTTGAGTATATATAGGTACGACCAAGTTTATCACTTATACAACGAAGCATGATTTTTCGTTTTTTGAAAAAGTTTATCCTTCTTATTGCACAGTCGGAGCCCGTACTTCAAGATCATATATTAAAAGAAAAACGACGTATATACAGATTCACGAAATACTCATTAGTCATTGATCTGAGTCTGTCTTGTAGCACCGTACATCGTAAACTTTTATCTTGCGAGGATTTCAGCAATTTCATCTTTGCACGAGATATATTCTTATAGATAAGTTGAAATTTTAATTATACAGGACCTCTGATACAGGCTCCAAATGTATAACTAACGTTCCCCACTATATACGCTTTTACGACGGCAATAATTATTTGCATAATCTATTTTTCAACTAAACAATTGCATAAGCGTTATTTTCGATTGAAAGCTTCCTTTTGAAAGATTACATGATTAAAGACATTGGTTAAAATGTAAATTGTATGATCATCTTTTACTTCACTATTATTTTTAATTCTTACCGTGAAATGTAGAATCAGGTACCAAGAATTCCCCTGATAAAAGTTGCTTTTTAAAGGTTTTTAGCTATATATTGAAATTTGCATAATTACTGTAACAGCCCCCATTAAATTAAATTACAATTTACACATAAACAAATGGCTTAGTGTTTAGAATATTTGTTTCAGGTATTTTATAAGATAAAATGAATAAATTACCTTAAATAATTGGAAATATTACAGTTTTATAATCAATATATGGTGACTGGTGCATGATTGTGAAAACTCAAATAAAAGTTACAATATGATAAATCTTTATCCTATTCCTCGCATATCCTAATTCTCTGTCCTTCTTACTCGTCAATTTTAGAACTTTACACAACTATACAATCGCTCGCATTAAAGTTGGAGATTTACTATAAATAAAACTGGTAAGGCTTAAGACTACATTCATCTCGGAAGCAGTCACATTGTACACTGAATTCGTTGCCATACAATAAATAGATTCACCGAGATTTCATGGTACCAAAAACAAAAATGCAAAATAGAGAAGAAAAAATTACATCGTTATACATTATCTATGCTATTCTGCCACTGATGTTATATATGAAATTGCAGATAAGACGCAACGTTGAAAGATTCAATATAGAGAAGACGTCCGTTCATTATATAACATAATATTTCCAGTTCAAAGACATTATGCTTCAAGTAAAAATTCTTTGGTACATTTTTCAAATTGTTCAAAATTCAGACCTCCTATACAAGTTTGCTATACTTTGCAATTACAAAACTTTTGCTTCCAATCATCATATCACTTTAGTTTCATATTCCAAGCTTAAAAACGTTATATTATTTATACAAAACATCCCATTAATATATATTATATATATATTTTTTTTTGTACGCATTAAATATATTGATAGGCTCTATATGTGAAAAACAATTTAATTCAATATAAAGAATTCACGGCACTGTTGCTTTATCTAAATATCGAGCATAAGCGAATCTAAAGAAATACACACATACATGACATTATATGTACAAAAAAGAAAATGTACAGCATGCTGTCACAAAATCGTATTGTTTAAGAAGGATTTTATATTCTTAGCCAAAGATACATATGCATGTATAAAAGCGCCATGCTAGTAAATTTGTTTATGTATACCTTCTTAAACTAAGGACGGCCTTGAACCAGATCTGTATTTACCTTTTCGAATGCACTTACATCAATAAAATACTTTAAAATAATTATCTACTTTCTTAACATTGCTTTTTCCATATATATAATTATGCATACAAATTTATGCACTTCGCTAAACGTTTAATTAATAGCGTAGAAGAGGATTAACAGTGTTTATTATTTTAGTTATAATCACTGTATACACCCTCGAGTATTCAATGTTTACTTCTTTCCACGCTTACAATATGCGTCAACTGTAGCATTAGCGTCTCTCGCAATTTTAAGCAAAACTACATCACGTTTTTTATCTTACAAAAATATCTTCGCCCCTTGAATGATGTACCAAAAGATCAAATGATACTTTAATTCCATTCATATGCATAATTCTTCTCTTTGTGTGCGCCATTTGATGATAATTTATTCTTTAACAGAACGTTCACAATTGAATTTTATTGTAGGTACTGATTAAAAATAAGACGAGTGTCCCGATAGCTGCAACATTGTAGCCTTAGTACATAAAATAAACAGATAAATAATTTTTGTTAAATATATTTAAGAATGTTAGCTATAATTTTATAAAATAATTTTGGAAATTTAGTCCGATAATTATACACTGAGTAAACAATTTTTATAATTCAGTAAATTATTTTTATTATCAAATAATAATTTATCAATTGGATCAAGAAAAATGTTTTCTTACTTTAATAATGTATTTAAACTCAATACAATAACATTATATTGAAATCAAACAAGTTCATCTTAAATTCAATTTAAGAAATAGTTTCTTGTTTAAATTCAAAAAAATATTTACTTTAGCACAAAAAAACCTTTTTCTTAGTTAAAATAAACCTTGTAGCAAAACAATTTTATTTTAAATAATGTTAAAAACATAACTACTTTGATCAATAAAATATTTTCACTTCAACACTTCTTCAAGTCCCCACCCTGCATTTCTAACATTACATTTATAAAATATACATACAAAAGAAACAAAACTTTAATATGATTATATAAGATACTTAATATTACGTATAAAAAATATAAATTTCTAATTTGCATTACAGTTATAATTTATACAAGTCATTTATTTTAATTATACAGCTAATAAGACATTCATCTTATATTTTTCAGTTACGTTATAATAATACATAAATTATTACATTATAAATTCTTTGGCTCATAGCGTGATTTATAATCAATCCCTATTAAACAGTATTTTATTTATTTTTACTGTTGGCTAAAGTTACCAAATAAAGCAATAAATGAAATCATTTTTAAAATGATTTTCTTGTGAAATAAAAAATAAACTACATATATAACTTTTTAAAACCTTAGGGGTTTCTTAAATCGATTCTAAATCATGTTTCTTGTCATCACATTTTAAAAAAGTCGTGTAAAGATTTAAAAAACTACCGAGATTTCCTCCAATAATATAAATAAGAGCGCGTCAGCAGAGGAAACTTGGCACCAAAATGAGTACTATAACGTACATACATCCTCATTTGTAATGCAAAAACAAATCAGTGATTTATTTATTTTCATTCATGGGACCAGAAAGTTCCATTGTTCACATATTACAAAGTTCTCATAAATATTTCTTCTCATATTAATAAGAAAAAATTATTATGTTTATATCACACATAGATTTATAAAAATCTTAATGCATGGTTTAAATTATAACAATACTTTGTAATAGTAGAAATCAAGAGGTTCATTTTTAATTGCATTTTAAAATTAAATTCCAATTTTAGTATTAATAAACTTTCAATACTATTCTAATCAATAAATTGTATAAAAATTATTAGCTAATATAGCTTTCTGCAGTTAATTAGTCAATACAAGCTATGATATGTAATTCAAAAATACATTTAATTTTATTTTCGAACTGGTCACTTGTCTTACTTACTATTTATTTAAATAAAATTTTTAAAATAAATTTATAACATTGAAATAAAGTTATCTAGATCTATTTCTTCTGATTTCTGAGATTCAATATTTCTATATTCTATATGTGTGCGAGTCAGTGATTACAACTCAAATATTATTCTTTAACAAAAAATTTTTTTACAGTCAAAAATACAGCACGCTACCTTATTGGATAAATAAAAAATACATACCTAATTATGAAAAATCTACATAGTGGTCAAGAATAAAACTTTTAGAAAAAATATCTTTCATTCAAGTTCAGAAATATTTACACCTGTCTAATATAAATCATACCTCTTGAGCTCTAAAGCGTACAAATAAGCAAGAGTTACTATCTTATTCCTTGCATTTTCAATGGAACTTTCTCATCTCCCAGCAAAATTTTCTTAGCAAAGCCCAAATATAAACGATCTCTTGTTTACGCTCCTGACAAAATTTGGGCAAGCATTTGCTGAAAACTCATTGTTCCAACGACTGTCGACATTTGGCTAATACTGTTGAATAACGCTTCAGCTTGTAAGGTTTCCGGAAGCTTCGTAAGAAACTGAGCACCTCTTACAAAATCCATTCCCAGTAGTTCATCCTGGTAAAGATGCAGTACGCCTAGGGCAGTTCTGAATAGGAATTCGTCTCCATCACGTAAAAAGACATCCCAGACACGACTTGCTACATCTAGTGGCATTGCCTTTGCATATATAGTATACAACCAATCAAGTAGATAGAGATCAGGAGTAAGTCCTGCAGCCAAAAAATGCGCGTACACTTTTGGCAACTTGTTGGCTAAAGCGCTGGAATACGCTTTGTAATATGCACTCATCTGACGTTGATCCAACGTAAAGGCTGCCAAGTGACAGGGTCGATTCAATAAATTGGCGAAACAAATAAAAGCATCTGGACCATCCATATTGAGTGATAACACTGCGCCAATGTAACTCATGCCCTGGACATAACCAATGTCAGGACGATAGACTGCATATGCTGCCAGCACGGCCTGAAGGTTCTGTGAAAGGGGCCCACCATTCTGAAAAAGACAGAGCATTGGAAATGTGCGTGCTACATCAAGTTTTATTGCGGCCATGGACTCGCTTTGGGGATTTGCCCTCGCTCGATCCAGACAAAGATTATAAAGATGTGGTGTGATATTGAGGCTATTACATATAGCCAGACGCCAAACGCGGCCTCGGATGCTTGGTGGGAGTCCCCGCCACCAAAGCTCACGCACCCTTCGTGTGTCCTTAACAACTTCGAAGCGAGGCAATACCTGACATGTCCATGTCTGCGAATCCTCGGTTAAACGTTCCTCTTCTCGCAGTTGAAGTTCGCGTTGCAGTCGACGTTCACGCTCTTCACGCAGCTCACGTTTTCGCGCCGCTTCCAGAATTGCGTTGTACTGGCGACGATGATTCTCTTCTTCAAGAGCACTTTTGGCTGGTAAGTTAGCCGGACGGCATTGCTGAATTAAAGCCAGACTACCGCCTATTTTATCAGAATTTCTAGATGGACTATTTGAGACTGGAGATTTTGTTTGCTGTTGTTGCTGCTGCTGTTGCTGCAACTGATCTTTTGACTTCCAAGAAAAAACATTCTTCATAAAACTAGAGTTTAAAATCCATGACTTGCTAGATTTTCCTGGAGAAACTTGTGAATCTTCATTTCCTAAGAAAGTGTTGGAGGCTGAACATTCGCTTAAAGATGATACTGTGCTACTGCAAGAACGAGGTAAACTACCTCTAGGACTGTTATAGCCACTGCTATGCTGATCATCTTTACCAGAACAAGACTCTATATCTATTTTTATGCCCAATGATGATGGAGAATCATCAGAATGTGAAAAATCTTGATTATTTGTGATCTGTGTTTCGTCCAAGGAATATATTTGTTTTGTTGTTGGGCTATATGCTAAGGACATACTCTCCAGGGCTTCATTTAAGCTAGTTCCAGCTACACCAACAGAAACAATATTTCCAGCATCATACCACTTGTTTTCTCTAATATGCACGCACAAAGACTTCGTTTTAACTTTAGTTGGAATAAGTGCTATGTCGCAGGCCAAAGCTTCATCATTATCAATACTATTGCAACATATCGAATCACCATTCAAAGAAACTAATTGTTGCTTACCTATCTTTGGAGTACCATTCATATAATTATTGGACTTCAATGTACGAGAAAAACGAGTATTAATATCATCTCCATTTCTTATTGCAATAGTTGCAGAACCACCTCCACTGTGTTGTGATTGAGATAATGGAGTTTTCATAATGATTCAGTTTTCTTACCTAGTGTTAACTGGTTTACACCTCCTTGTAATATTAATACCCTGAACTTTAGAACCTTTATATTTCATACTTGATATTGCTAAAAAATAAAAGGAATATTGATTCAGTAAAAAAGGTTTTCACATGAAACTGACAGCTGTTACTAAAAAATGTGTGGTTACTGATATCTGAACTATTTTGTATTCTTACCCCAATGCTTTTCTCTAACATTAAAGCCCGTTGATATATACGAGAATATAAAATATCTTTACAATTGATCAATCTTACTTCGACTGGTCTTGATATATTTTATCGCTTACGTGTAAAAGAAAAATCTTTGCTCAGCACTTACACATATGCGAGATGCAAGAAAATTCTTATCAAGGAACTTAGTAACCTAAATTTTGTCACGCTCTTCTGATCATTGATTATGACATTTATTTCTTAAAATAGGATACGTAGACAAATTAAAGAGTTCAATCTTTATTTCGAACAGCCAAGATTGAAGCACTTTCGCCTGTATTTTATCCATGACGGGCGAAGCCATTTCTTCAATCCTTGGGGAAATTCCATAATTATTACTGTAACGAAAATTCCCTAGTCGTTTAATAAAAAAATAACTATAGTTATCTATTTTCAAATCTTTAATTTTTTATTTCACTTCTTATATCGTATGTCTAGATTTTAAACAATATAATTAACAATTAAATATTTCTTATCTATAAAATTTTAGTATTCTGTTTAATCTAAAAATTTTTTTATATTTGTAAATATGAACAAGACCATGAATGTCTAGGCTAAGGTTAAGTGCTGGTAAAACATCATAACTATAATTTATATATACACGTATACGTATAGGCTGGTTAGATATATACATCATAAAAAGGCAGAAAGGATAAAGAATTAATAATAATAATTAATGAGAAGTTGTGATTGATTTATTAATATAAAAGAATATGAGAAGTTAAATATGGCTAATATCAAATATGTACAGAGATTAGAGAAGGAGAATGTGTAAGATGTTATAAACTGCAAATAGGTAGGTTCCTTTAACTTTTTAATATAATTTATTTGGCAACCATGATATTACAGCTATATTCCAATTTTAAAGTTATTAAATTTATATTAATAAATAATAATTAATTTTTAATTATTGTATAATATACATTAAAAATAAAAAAATTTAATTGATTTTATTTTTATTATAATAATAAAAATTATTTTAGAATGACTAAGCAATTATACTTGCAGAAATAACATTGAGGCTAACGACAGAACTGCGTAAGTCTAATAGAAATGGTGTTAGGTCTACTGGGTGTATAGAAAAATTAGAAACTGATAAAAATGCCATGGTAATCTTATATATACATATATATATATATATATATATATATATATATATATATATATATATATATATATATTTACGTGTGTAATATCCTACACATAAAATAATCTTATATACGAACGCACTTACAGAGGCAAGTAGCGCGACTCGCGAATGGCTTTGAACAGCTGATCAAGAAATGGAAGGTCACAGAACGAACGCAGAATTAAAGATTTAAGAGACTAAGAAACAGTAGGTACTTTATTTTTAAAAAATGGAAGATAAATTGTTTGTAAATAAATTTTCTGAGTTGAAAATAGGTTTTTGGAGTATTCAATGATCGAATAGACGATTAACTGTACGCCAAGGTCGATTTTATTGTAACAGATGTTTTTCGTGAGAAATGTCACAAATAGATATTAAAGAGCTGTTCGATGAGAGCAGGTGAGTTGCGACACGTCGACGTGTTTATTTAAATATACCTTTTAACTTTATAAAAACGTCAGAACTCAGAATTTTGAGATACTGTTATTAACTTACAATAGGACATTCATTGTTTATGCGCCATGGCGTGCGCCATGTTTTTTTTTATTTCTTTTACTTACAGTATCGCAATAATTGAGAAAGTAGGCTTCAGTTGTGCAATCCAACGATCAAAAAAAATGTCAAAATCTAACTTTTTTATGTCCAATAATGTTTCAGATTTCCCAGTGGATGGAAACTCTTTTGCATACTAATTTATATACCTATTGGATTACTATTTGTTCTACTTAGACTACTCATTTGTCTACAACTATGGTTGTTTGCTACAATTTTACCTGACTGTCAAGTTCTTCGTACATTTATAAACCATGGTCTTGCCTTTGTATTTGGAATTATCGTGAAAATTAATTCTGATGGAGAAAAAAGAGATGAGCAAACACGCATTATTATTGCAAATAGTATCTCAGCATTGGATGATTATGTACTCTCTATAGCAGCAAAGACGGTGACACCAAGTGTTTCAAATTTACCAGATTCCATGAGTAATGTTCTTGGACTTCAAAAAATGGATATGAGCAGTAAAGATTCTTTAATTGCAGAAATTAAGCAATTTTTATCAAACTCCAATATTAATATTGCTTTGCAACCAGAATTTAGTGCAACTAATGGTCGAAAAGCACTGCTTAAATTTAATACATGGCCTTTTAGCATAGAATCCTCTGTGCAACCTGTTGTTCTTCAAGCTTGGAGACCAGAATTTGTTGATATACGACTTACTACCATTGCCTCGGCATGGTGGACGGATGTAATGTGGTTTATGTTTGTTCCTTATACTATATTTACTATAAAATTTCTTAAAGTAAAAAAAAATTCAAATGCTGATGTTCTTGTCAGACAAGTTGAAAAAGAAATTGCTGAAGTATTGAAAATTGATACAAGTGTGCATACAGTATCAGATAAAACAGAATATGAAAAACGTTATATAATGGAAAAAATTCATAATCGAACTCCTCAAAATGCAAGTACTTCAAGTGCACAAATTGCTGCTAGCCCTGAAATGCAAAGAATGGCAAGACAAGTGAGTGAAGTTCTTCCATTGGTTCCACATAATGTAATTCTTAGAGATCTGTGTAAGTATTACAAATTTAAAATATATGTTCATAAAACTGAAATTAAAATAAGAAACATAAAAATCTATAAGTAACATCTATCAGCAACTATATCTTGCCACATTCTTAAAATTTTACTTCATGTTGTTTGTTTGTCTGTTTGCTTGCTTGCTTGTTTTGGCAAATGTGTGTAAAATGCGCGCGAGTGAGTGAGTGAGTGAGAGAGTCTGTAAACAATAATGTTCATAAGAATAGGTTAAAAAGAAATAATACAATTTATTAGAAGAAAAAGTTTCATTTCATAAATTATTTATACAGTTAAAAATATTATACACATAATTAACATCCAATACAGTATCAATACTGCTTAACAAAATATAATAAATACTATGTTTAACATTTTTTTTTATTTTAACTTTGTAGTAAAAACAAGAAATGTTGATGTGACAATTACCAATATTCTGGATGGCATAGTTACTTATATACCAGAACCAACACCTACTACTGCAACACCTAGTAGTTCAAAGAGTAAACATTCTGTAGTTACATCAAAAATGAATAGTACTAGCACAGCAGTATTAACATTTGAGGAAAGAAAAGCAAAAATGATTCTTGAAGCAAGAGAAAGGTATATAGAAAAACATGGGTTGAAAGACTGTTGACGCCATTACTCAAGCCCCATATTCAAGAAAAAGTGTATAATATACGTTTTTTGCTGTAATGTATTTACTATTACATCTCACGAATACATTTTCATTTTTAATTCAACAATCTTTTAAATTGCACAACCTTTTTAATTAATTTAGAAATTTTATCTTATACTATTTCTGGAAGACATTTTGTGGAAGACATGAGTAATTTAAAATTATCACATTTTTTTATGTTATTTTAGTATCATTTTTTATAGATTAAATGATAACTTCAATTAAAAAGAATTTGATTTAAGGGAATGTAAAGAAGTTAAATTTTTTAATACATAGTTTTATAATTTCTAAAATCAATTTTTCTCAATGTAATTTCACTATCGCATAAAAATAGTGTATTTATAATTACTATTGTTAAAAGTTTATATTAATTTTTATTGATGCAAAGTGAAACTTGTTATAATTGTACGATTAATAGGCATAATTATTTTTAACTTTCTAAATTATATATAACTTTTTGCAGAAAGAATAAATTTTAGAAGTTATAAATTAAATGTATATAAATAAAAAATACTATTTATACTAATCAATATATATTTCTTAGAAATTTCTCATTCCTTCAAATATATTTAAATATAAGAAATAATAAGGTGTGTGTGTGTGTGTGTGTGTGTGTGTGTGTGTGTGTGTGTGTGTGTCATCATTTTTTCTGACTATATATAAGTGCAATCAAATATCATAATACAATTATTTTTATGATTATTATCTTACATTGCATAAAACAGTTTAACTGTGACAATCACTAAAAAATAAACTACAAAAAAACGCCAATTTGTAATAAACTAGTTGTTCTAAGTTGATTGTTAAATGATTATTAAACAAATTTAAATTATTTTAGAGAAAATAGTTTTTTACAAAATATATGTAACATTAATTCAGGTATAAAATTTCATCAAATTGATCATGCAATTATTCTTTACTTTATATATTCAAAGTTATAATTATTTCAGAAAAAAGTATGAATTCATTCTTAATTCTCGTATTACAAAATTAATCAATATTAGAAATATTTTTTTCATATATAAATTGTTTATGTAAAATTGAATAATTTAAAAATATAATACTTAAAATAAAGTTATACGATAATTTAAAGTAAAAGTCTATTCAGTAAAACATTAGTAAAACTATTAACCTATTTCTAATATACATATATGCAAACAATATCAATCACCTTACAAAGATGAAATCATTACCAAGGTATCTTACATAAAATACATATGTTTCTTTTTAAGCTTGACAAAGCTTCCAATTTTTTACTTATCAGTGCTCAAGATTTCCAATGCAAACATATTTAATATCAATATATTCATCTACTCCATGACTAGAACCTTCTCTTCCAATTCCAGATTCTTTAACTCCTCCAAATGCTGCTTCTGTACAAGAGATTAATCCTTCATTAACGCCTATCATTCCAACTTCTAGATTCCTAGCTACTCTAAAAATTTGTGAAACATCCTTTGAGAAAAAGTACCCTGCTAGACCAACAGTGGTTTCATTTGCCCTTTGTAAGACCTCTTCTTCGTCATTAAATTTATGTATTACCGCAACAGGTCCAAAAATTTCTTT
Organism: Sycobia sp. Sy_11; assembly: GCA_018907035.1. Lineage (NCBI taxonomy): Eukaryota > Metazoa > Arthropoda > Insecta > Hymenoptera > Epichrysomallidae > Sycobia > Sycobia sp. Sy_11. The sequence continues at coordinate 2,349,910 of JACCIC010000031.1, forward strand.
AGAATATATCTCCATATCTTTAGTAACATCAGTTATAAGAGTGGGTGCATAAAATAAAGGACCGATTTCTGATAACATTTTACCACCGCAATGAATAGTTGCTCCTTTTGCTTTTGCATCATTAACAAGATTATCAACAATCTTAAATTGACTCTCTTTAATCAAAGGACCATGTGTATTTCCTTTTTTACATCCATCGCCCATTTTTATATCACTTTTTATTTTATCTAAAAATTTATGTACAAATTCATCATGTACTTTTGAATGCACAAAGAATCGGTTAGCTGAAACACACGTCTGGCCTGAATTTCTGAATTTACTAGCCATTGCTCCATTAACAGCTACATTTATATCAGCTGATTCAAAAATAATATAAGGTGCATTACCACCTAATTCAAGGCTTAAACGTTTCATGGTTGATGCACACTGTTTATACAAAATCTTTCCTACTGCAGTAGAGCCAGTGAATGAGAGAGCTCGAACTTTTGAATTACTGCATAGCTCTTGACCAACTACTACTGAGTTCTCTAAACTTGTTGTTACAACATTAATAACACCAGCTGGAAATCCAGCTTCCTCTGCTAAATGAGCCATGGCTAAGGCTGTCAGTGGAGTATCTTCTGAAGGCTTAATAACACAGGTACAACCAGCTGCTATAGCAGCACCAGCTTTCCTGGTAATCATGGCATGTGGAAAATTCCATGGAGTAATAAAGGCAGCAACACCAACTGGTTGTCTAATTAAAAGTAATTCTCTATTTTTGACTGGTGACTGTAATATTTCACCATTAATTCTTCTAGCTTCTTCAGAAAACCATTCTACAAATGAATTACCATATTTCACTTCTCCTCGTGATTCATCTAAAGATTTCCCATTTTCTTTTGTCATAATTTCAGCTAATTCTTCTGCATGTTTAACCATAAGATTGTACCAATTTCTCAATAGTTCACTCCTGTCTTTAGCAGTTGTTTTACGGAAACTTTGAAATGATTTAGCAGCAGCATCTATTGCTAACTGAGTATCTGCTTCATTCATGTCAGGAACGCATTCAATAACTGAACAATCTACTGGGTTCAAAACTGGAAATGTCTTGCAACTAGTAGCATTTACCCACTTGCCATCAACAAATGCTAAATTCTTTTTAATGCTAATTGAGCGATATAATAAATTAGAGGACTTGATTAAAGTTGATTGTATTGATCTGAGTTGAACAAACATTTTGGTGACTGAAAATGATTCCTTTAAAAAAATTAAAAACTTATGTATATCTTTTAAATTTATAAATAAAATAAATATAGAATAAAGTTATACAATTCTGCATAGAATTTTTTTATTCGTTTTTAATTCTAATTAATTAATAATTTATCCATTATTTAATATTATATTGTTATAACTTTTTGTTATTTTATTTTATATAAAAAAATTATACAAAATAACTAAAATTATTATTTTATGATAAACTATATTATGTTTTTGATAATACTTATATTTATATTAGTACATATATATATATATATATATATATATATATATATATATATTAAATTTGAATTAAAATCTATTTTATAAATGATTCCATAAATGTTTTAAGTAATTATAAAGTTTTACTTATAAAAAATTGTTAACTTAATAACAAATACATTGGAAAATATTATGATTAAAAATTTAAATAAATTCTTCATAAATTTTAAGCTTTAAATTTAGATTTGTATTTAAAAACGTTAAATCTAACAAAAATTAAGAACATTAGTACTTTATGTTGGCTATTGTAGCAATGTCATATCAATAAAACTTACCCTTTATAGTTAATTGAGTCAATGAGTTTTGATATGTAATTGACCTGAAGTGAAAAATAATCTAGACGATTTAACTGTTTTTTCTAGAATGAACCTTCAATTACTTGATGTACTTTTATCTTTTATATATCTCTGAAGTAAATAAATTAAACTTTGCCAACTAAGAAAACAAGCAGACGATATACTGTTAAAAGCTTATCCTTATCGTTATATAGCAATCATAATCACTATACATACGCTATATATACGCCAGTATATCTTATCAAAGATGAAGAGAATTTCATCTAGATAATGTTTTCTCATGAATTAGTGAAGTATTAGAATATAGAACACACGTGTGGTGTGATAGCCGATAGATACAAAATGTATATCTCATTTAGTACTTCCATCTAGGGTAGTAAACTAGCATAAACACTAAAAGATAATTAATTTGGTAACAGCTGGTAATCGTCTAGTGCTATCTTTCTATATATATATATATATATATATATATATATATATATATATATGAGAAATGTGGACACTTGTTTACCAAATTGGCAGGCAAGTGGCTCTGGTCCCGAGACTCTGAGCTACTCTGGACTGCTCTGGGTACTGGTCAAATATATTAATACCTGAAACTAGATGTGCTATTTCTACGTCATTTATACCAATTTATATACCAGTATATAACTTGTACAAACTTTATTATTATTATTATTATTATTATTATTATTATTATTATTATTATTATTATTATTATTATTATTGTTATTATTGTTATTATTTCTTATTTCTTATTATCAGACTCCCTGATGTAGTCGAAACACTACTATATATACGCATGCAAGTAATGTAGTGTAGTAGTAGCAAGTAGTAGTATGTAGTATATTGTACCGGTATACAGATAGGAGGTACGGTAACCGGTACATTACAATATTAATATAATATATTTATGAATTATGTTTCATGTCCATGTGCTTGATGCACCTGGTATAATCAGCGATAATGTACAATTCTATTGCCATTGTATCCCCATCCCATGCATATGTGTACTTCGTCTGCTTCAGCTTCGAGTAAAAAATGAAACTGATAATATATACCTAACCTGTGTAATCGTGTAATATAAGTCCATAAGTCCCGCCAGTAAGATGATCTCACATCATAGCAGATGACCGTGCAGCAGATAAACAATATAAACATTAATAAAACACTTGCTCAGCCATGAGTGGTAATTCCAAAAGAACAATTTACGTAGGTCTGGTACATTTTATGTTTTTTAATTTATAACTACAAAAATTAATGAAAAATATTCATTTATAGGGACTATATAAGTCAAAGAAGAAAGCTATTCATAAAAATATTTAAAATTTTTGTTAACAAATAGTAACATTTAGTTAAATTAAAAAATTTGTTTTTCTATTCTAATCTTTAAAGTTTCATTAGATATTATTAAACATATAATTTGATAAATATGAAATGTTATATTCAATGACAAATTTTATATTTTCAAAAGGTTACGTTAAAAGTAATAAACTTTTTAAGAAAATTTTTATTCAACATTTAATAAAATTTAAAATGTTATTGTATAGTTATTTTATTAAAAAAACATTATTGTATAATTTTAATGTATCTATAATATTTAAATATTTATAGGTGGATTAGCAGAAGAAGTGGATGAAAAAATATTAAATGCAGCTTTTATACCATTTGGTGAAATCGTAGATGTTCAAATACCATTAGATTATGAATCAGAAAAGCACAGAGGTTTTGCTTTTATAGAGTTTGAAGCTGCTGAAGATGCTGCTGCAGCTATTGATAACATGGTGAGCTAAATTTAACATTATTTACAAAATCTTATCAAAGATAAACAGATTGTTATCATTGCGATATAAATATATTCTTTTCTTTATTCTGTACAGAATGATTCAGAATTATTTGGTCGTACAATAAGAGTAAATATAGCTAAACCTCAAAAAATCAAAGAGGGCTCTTCTAAGCCTGTATGGGCTGATGATACTTGGTTGCAAGAACATGCAGGTGAAACGTTAAATACAGGTGAAGAAACAGCAAAACAAGATGATGATACTCAAAATAAAAAAGGAAAGCAGAATCCACAAGTATATTTTGACATAAGTGTTGGTAAACAAGAGTTAGGAAGAATAATTATGATGTTAAGGTCAGATATTGTTCCAAAGACAGCAGAAAATTTTCGTTGCTTATGTACTCATGAAAAAGGCTATGGTTATCAAGGCAGTATATTTCACAGAATCATTCCAGAATTCGTATCCTTTATTTATTTAGAAAGAAATAATTTTAATCATTTTAATATGTAAAAAATTGTATAATTATATAAAAACATTGTACTTAGATTTTTACATATTCAAATAATTTAAGCTATTTTTATACATTTTTACTCCAATAATATTAAAAGTATTAATTATTAGAAAAATGAATACTTTAAACAATTATTAAAAAATTGAAAATATCTCAAATAAAAAAATTAATTAAAGGTGAAATATTTTTAATATAATAATAATTTCATTAATATTGTTCAAAATAATAAAATTCCTTAATACATGAATAGATGTGTCAAGGTGGAGATTTCACAAATCATAATGGAACAGGTGGTAAATCCATATATGGACATAAATTTGAAGATGAAAACTTCGATTTGAAACATACTGGACCTGGAACATTATCAATGGCAAATTCTGGAGCAAATACAAATGGTTCACAATTTTTTTTATGTACAGCACGTACAGAATGGCTTGATGGTAAACATGTCGTTTTTGGTCATGTAATCAGTGGTTTAGATGTTTTGAAAAAAATGGAAAAATATGGAACAAAAGGTGGAGCTCCTACGCAAAAGGTTGTTATAACTAATTGTGGAGAACTTACTTAAAAATATTTCTAATAATTATAAAGTTTATTAAAACATTAATATAAAAATGTATAATAAAATACTTGTAAAATAAAATCGTATAAATAAAATATTTATAAAATTTTCAAAACAATAATTTTTGAAATATAGATATAGTTTCTTTCTTCTTTAAATTCTAACACCTTAAGATACTAATGTAAAAAGAACTCTTACAACAAAACAAAAAGTCCCCTTTTTTACTTATAAATTATTTACAATCTTGATTTCATTCCTCCACTAGCAACAATAGTTTCTCCAGTAATATATGAAGCATCATCACTTGCTAAAAATGCTGCTATGCCTCCAATTTCATTTATATTACCAATTCTACCCCATGGAATCATTGCATTTACCACTTCGCGAGATTCTGCAGATTGGTGTAACTAAAATATAAAATTTCAATAAAAAAAGATACTAATAAAATGATTTTTTTTTAATTACCGGTGCTGAGAAGTCTGTTTCGATGATACCAGGAGCAATGCAATTTACTCTAATCTTATCCACTGCTAATTCCTCAGCTACAGCTTTGCAAAGTCCTAATAAAGCTGTTTTGCTAATACAATACACTCCAATATTCTTTGTAAATATTAAAATATTATTAAGATAAAAATATAATTAAATTAATATAATATATTGTATTATATTCAACTTACATTTATTGGATGATATCCACCAATAGAGGATATCAAAATAATAGATCCGGATTTACTTTTTTTCAATAATGGTAAAGATTCCTTAAGCAATAGGAATGTGCTTTTTACATTTATGTCAAATATTTTATCCCATGCAGATTCACTACAATCCAGAACTGATCCCATTTCTGGATTTACAGCTGCATTTGAGACAAGAATATCTAAGTGTCCATATTTTTTGGTGGCCTTAAATATAAATAGAAATTATTCATTAGTTTTTTATTATAATTTTTTTAACATGAATTATGATTTATAATTTTTTTTATTACTTCCAATAAAAGTTGCTTTCTATCTTCTGCCTTTCCCACGTGACAAGGAATTCCGGAAACTTCCAAACCTTCCGCCTTAAGTTTTTCCACTGCATTTTTAACATTTATTTCATTTCTACTACTTATTATTATCTTAGCACCTTCTTGAGCTAAACGCTGTGCTACAGCAAAACCGATCCTATTATACAAAATTATTTTTTATATTCAAGAATAGATTTATTTTTATAAATTTATAAGTTAAAAAAGATTTTTTCTTAATATTAAATTAATTACAAAATATACTTTACTTTTTCCATTTTTAATGTATTATGAATAGTATATTGTAAAGTATAACAGTAGATTCATATCAGAAAACATGGAAAACAATCAGTATTAATATCATGGTTTATTATAAAATTATATAATTGTTCCAATCGTTATGAATGAATTTAATTCTTTAATCGTTATAAATCTAAGCTTACCCTTTAGTAGACGCTGTAATTATGGCCACTCTACCTTCGAGTCTATGACATTTATTAAACATTTTTGAGCTAGTTGAGAATGTCCTTAAAATAGACTTCATTTATTCAGTATAAGTATGTGCAAGTAAATAAATATGCGAACTCGTTTTGCACTGTCTTAAACTTAAATTTATCCTTAAATGCGTGTAACTCTGATGTAACATGTAACATCGGATAATATGATATCATTAATGGCGCCAACATTTAAACTTTAAGAGTATTACATTCAATGTGTTAAGACATTTTATTCAACAATATGTTTACTTTTTTTTTTATATAAAATCTTTTCAACCATAATTTTCTTCTTATTCTAAAATCAATTGTCGAATTTATTATATCAATCGTGATTATATAAAACTAGAATGGTAAAATTTAAATGTTTTGAGCAACCATTAGTCTTATTGGAAATAGTATTGTGAATAAAACGTAATAAAAATGTTTCAATTATTTTTGGATATTTTAAAATTCAGTATATAAAAATAACACATACAATAAAATTATGTAATTTTTATTGTCAACGAAGCAGATATAAATTCTCGAAATTTCGAAGTATACAAACTCATTCGGTGTTTATATTATTATAGAATTACAAGGGCATACTAGAAGGGTATATAACACATTATAGACATACACTTTAATGTAACTATGGTATGATATAAAACTGCGTACCTATTTCATGCAAAAGCTTATTATATATATATATATATATATATATATATATATATATATATATATATATGACAATATAATGATGATACATATGACATAATATATATTTATTTTCTAATTCATGTGCATTCAAATATGAAAACCTGTAGTTTCTTTTTTATATAATTCTTAAATTTTATTGACGTTTCATTTTTAATCAATATAATAATGTTAAATATTACTTTTTTTGGATAAATTTTGATAAACTAATGAAAATAATTTGGCTCATATACTGATAAATATTTAAAAATAACGTTAAATGATTTTAAGGTAAGTAGTTTAAAGATGACGGAATCCATTTAAACTGATTAAAATGATTGGTATTAATTTAAATATAAACTTGTATTCTTCCAAGTTGCCAGGTTCTAAAATTAAAAATTTAAAACATAAATTAGTTACGTTCGTTTCTCAATATTATACGAGTCAATGATAGGTATATGAAATATTGAAATTTAAATCGAAATGAAAGCTTTTTTTGTTGAATTTGAACAAATATTGAAATAAAAAGGTAAAGTATATTTTTCTAAATTAAATAGGATCAAGAATAAATCGTTCCACAACGTTTGTATTTGTTGTTGGCCCTGAAAAGGGCCGATTAATTTTTTTTTTTTTTAAGTCAAAGACAGTAGCATAATTTAAGCTTTCTTTTCCGTCTTCTTGGGTAGAAGAACAGCTTGGATGTTGGGGAGTACACCACCCTGGGCAATAGTGACTCCATTAAGAAGCTTGTTTAACTCCTCGTCATTACGGATGGCCAGCTGAAGATGACGGGGAATGATCCTCGTCTTTTTGTTGTCGCGAGCGGCGTTGCCCGCCAACTCGAGAACCTCAGCGGCCAAGTATTCCATTACCGCAGCCAAGTAGACGGGAGCTCCGGCTCCAACGCGCTCCGCGTAATTTCCCTTCCTGAGTAGCCGATGAATACGACCTACCGGGAACTGTAATCCCGCCCTCGTAGAACGAGTCTTTGACTTTACTCCCTTGGCCTTACCACCGCCTTTACCGCGTCCAGACATAATTATGTATTTTTAATATTGAACACTGTAACAAAACAAATTTTAATACTTTTTTTCCGGCCGACATCTCATATTATATAGAACTGCTCGGAGCGGCGGCGCGCCAAGCGCAGCGCCGTAAAGTACCGCGTTGGGGAGGGAGAGCGCGAATCGGGATACGCTCGCGGCCGCGGCGGTTCCGCTGTTATAAAAACGGCCATGCGAGAGCGCAGCCATATTCGGTTACTGACTGCTGAACGTTAATTTTATACATACTGTAAACGACGCGTGTTACATTATACCATGGCACCCAAGACCAGCGGTAAGGCTGTAAAGAAGTCGGGTGGTAAGGCACAAAAAAATATCGTGAAGGGCGACAAGAAGAAGAGGGGCAAGAAGAGGAAGGAGAGCTACGCCATTTACATCTACAAGGTTCTGAAACAGGTCCATCCGGACACTGGAGTCTCCAGCAAGGCCATGAGCATCATGAACAGCTTCGTCAACGACATCTTTGAACGCATCGCTGCGGAAGCCTCGCGATTGGCTCATTACAACAAGAGGTCGACCATCACCTCCCGGGAGATTCAGACCGCGGTCAGGCTTTTACTTCCCGGTGAACTTGCCAAGCACGCCGTCAGTGAAGGCACCAAAGCCGTCACGAAGTACACCAGCTCCAAATAAAAAAATTATACAATGAAAAAAAATATCGGCCCTTTTCAGGGCCACAAATAAAATTTAAACGTACTATTGAACTATTCACAAAATTATATAAATGAATCATTAATAAAACAAAGATTTTAGTGTTTAAAATATGTTTATTTATTTCAAGATCCTATGTTGTGAAAATTATTTTAAAATGCTTTTTAAATTCATTCTTAACATTTCGTTTTGAAATGAAAAGTTTTAATTAAAATAAAATTAAATTTCCTTTGTATCATAAGAATTAAAATACTATAAAATAACTAAATGTAATTACTGAAATCAATTATTTATAATCTATTATCTGACCTTATTTTATTTTCATTGACTTCACAATACCAGCATACTTTAAATAGTTACCTTTACACTCTTGCTTTCTACCCTTTTAATCCTTGGTAATCTTAATTAGTGTATTATTAACTGTCATAAATTATTGTATATATACTTACAACGCGAGCCTTCCACATTTAACACAAAAGTTTATGTAAGCGTTAGTTTATATAGTTCTAGCTATAAAATTTTCACCTTTATTCACATTACGCTTATCTGCTTATACCGGTTTACCCGCGAGGCTTGGAATTAACTGATCATAACCTTTAATTCTTATGTAATATTTGTACTATATGCAATCAGTTGGATAACCTCAAGAAGTCGACAATAAAATCTAAATAAGACCAATTCTAAACATATAAGCTTATAAACAATGCAGAATTGTTTGAATCCGTAAGCTTTAACCTTACGTTCAATATTAAATTATTTTTGTCAAAGTCAAAAGAATTAACATTATAAAACAAGCAACCTTTAACATTCAACAAAAACTTAAATATTTGTATATCCAGCTACATATTAATGATGAATACATTACTATAATATTTATTTTAATTTATAATTCTAAATCGATATTAATTGTATTCCCGTTGTAGGTGAATGAAAGCAAGATAAAAAAATGATACTTTTTAACAAATGTCAAATATTTGAGCTGTTTTTAAATGTGTAAAATAATCAAACTTAAAACGAATTATATTCAACATTTTTCCATATATAAATAATATTTAAGAAATTCAGAGAGTACTGATTAACATTTCTTGATATTAAATAAGTCATAACTTCTTTATTTTTAATTTACTTTCATTATGTTTACAAAATTATCAAATTTTATAATTATATATTCATTTTTCGTGTCTAATTCTTTTCATCTAATTATTTTCTGAAGATATCGTCATTATTATGTCGAATTAATTTTTATTTTTTCTAATATTTTATTTATAGATCGCAGAATTAATGTCAATAAAATTGACTAAAAATTCTCTAAATAAATTTCGATATAGAACATATATAATCATAGTAAAAAATCTGTAAATTTATATTGCATAATTTTAGAATCAATTTTACTATATCAGATATTAAACTATAGATTAATTATTAAACAAAAGAATATTACCATAGAAATGAAATAGCTTTTATTAATAAGAAAAACAAATACATCATGTATTTGTTTTTAAATATGAATAGCTATGGAATAGAAATGAAATAGCTTTTGTTAATAAGAAAAACAAATACATCATGTATTTGCATGTAAGCTAATATTATTTATTCACATGCTCATATATATTTTCTTTACAATGTCTAATAGCAAAAATAATAAATTAAATACTTTTTGAAATAATACGTACGTTAAATACAGATTAGTATTTAAAATAAGTATAAAACCTGATAATAACTGAAGTGACCGATCAACATGATAATCAGTGTAAATATTATTGATCCGTCCTCTATATTATTTATTTCGTTTGGTGGTTAATATAAGATCATTGAATATTTGTAAACAGAATTTACAAGTTTCTACTAAATCGAAACCGTTAACATCTAATTATCTCCTAATACATAATTATATTATCGTATTATACATTTTATATATAAAAATGAGCTCAGCTTTTTCGTTGTAAGTTAACGACTAAATATATTCCATTAAATAAAAATAACAAAAACGTTAGTTTTTTTTCATAAGCCATTATTGAAATCAAAATTGTATTAGGATTCGCTATAAATGAAAGAAAAAGCTTTGTTCAACGATTCAGTCAATTAATAAGAAAGCAAGTATTTGTAAAAAAAGCAATTACAGTATTATTTATATTACCTGTTTTAAGTATCTCTTTTCTTGACAAGAACACATTTAGTTTTTTTTCTTTCTAGTTTCTTTTTCAAGTCGGAAGAGAGAGAGAGAGAGAGAGAGAGAGAGAGAGAGAGAGAGAGAGAGAGAGAGAGATTTTTGTATTAAAGTCAGATAATTAATGTGCCGAGTTCATAAAGATTTGAACTCTACATTAACCATTAATTATCTATTATCCGAATTTTTAATAAAAATCATCAGCCACACCTGCCATTAGAGAAATACACATTTATATATTAAAAAAATCATGTATGAAACGCATTTATACTTTTCAAGTATATAACATTTGATAAATTCTCGTCCAATATATAACATATCTATTAACTAAAGTTTATCTTTATTTAATTTAAAAATTGAAAGATGCCATACTTACTGTAATAAAGATTAAAACGCAAGCCTGATTGTAATTGAACTATTTACCGTTTTTTTGGACGATTTTTAATTTTGATCTGTTTATACAAAATATTTTGTATTTCCTTATATACCTATCTATTATATTTATAAAATTTATATTGCAAATTAATTTTAGTATTTTAAATTTTAAAGAAAATTGTAAATTATTTATAATACAGATAAAAAAATTATAGAATTATTGTGCGTAAATTAAATAGTAGTTACAACGTTTGATGCATTTTGTGGCCCTGATAAGGGCCGATTTTGTTGGTACATTTTATCAATTCATTTTTTTTTTTATTTAAACAGTCGCTTAACCACCAAATCCGTACAGAGTACGTCCCTGGCGTTTAAGAGCGTAAACGACATCCATGGCGGTGACGGTTTTCCTCTTGGCGTGCTCGGTGTAGGTCACGGCATCGCGAATAACGTTCTCAAGGAAGACCTTGAGAACACCACGAGTCTCCTCGTAGATCAATCCGGAGATTCGCTTGACTCCACCTCGTCGCGCCAATCGGCGGATGGCAGGCTTGGTGATTCCCTGGATGTTGTCACGCAAGACTTTGCGATGACGCTTGGCTCCTCCTTTTCCCAGTCCTTTTCCTCCCTTGCCGCGGCCAGTCATTCTTCAAATTCGAGACGTGTCGTAACGAGAACAGAAGCCCAAGAAACACAAAACTGATGCCGCGTTCCCAGAAAAGCCTCTTTTTATAGGTTCGGAATCGCGACGCCCCTCTCTCGGTCGGATCGGGTTAACCGCAACGTTGCTCGCGCCTTCCCCACCGCTGACTTGCCAGCCAATGGACAGCTCGCGCTCTTTCGCTCTCGTTCTCCCCCCCCCCCTCTCTGTCGCCGCACGCTGCAGCGAGCAAACTATAAAAGCAACCGGAGCGCCGCGAAAAAAATATTTCGATTTGGTTTCTCCGTCGATCAAGTAGCCAAGTAATAAAAAAACACTAGCAAAACTTCGTTGCCATGGCTCGTACCAAGCAAACCGCGCGTAAATCCACCGGGGGCAAGGCTCCGCGCAAGCAGCTCGCCACCAAGGCTGCGCGCAAAAGTGCGCCTGCCACCGGCGGAGTAAAGAAGCCCCACCGTTACAGGCCGGGAACGGTCGCCCTTCGTGAAATCCGTCGCTACCAGAAGAGCACGGAGCTCCTGATCCGCAAACTGCCTTTCCAGCGCCTCGTGCGAGAAATCGCTCAGGACTTCAAGACTGATCTGCGTTTTCAGAGCTCCGCCGTCATGGCGCTGCAAGAGGCGAGCGAGGCCTACCTCGTAGGTCTGTTCGAGGACACGAACCTCTGCGCCATCCACGCCAAGCGCGTTACCATCATGCCAAAGGACATCCAGCTCGCCCGGCGCATTCGCGGGGAACGTGCTTGAATGATCCTTTATCTGAACGAGAACAAAAAACAAACGGCCCTTTTCAGGGCCATCAATTCAATTTTACGAAGGATCCTATACCGTTTATTTAATACATTTTATCTAACAATTTTTAGTTTGAATAATCGTTAAAAATAAACCCTTTTAATTATAAATAAATACTGCAATTTTATATCACAATAAATATTTAAAAACAGTACTTAAAATTTTTTAATGACTGTAAAACCTATCAAAAAATCTTGTCAATAAATAAAATGATTTCTTATATCGTAACCAACCAAACACCTTTAATCCTTGATCGAGCCAGATCAAACATGAACAGACACTAATACAATAACCCTTTGGTTTATTAAGCAGAGTAACTACTTTATTTTTTATTTGAAATGAATTGTAATTCGTCGTAAATTTTATATTGAACTTTATGACTATTGAACTATTCAAGGTTTACACTGCAAGTAACAAACAACTGCAAGCGTTATATTTACATTTATTTATTACCTAAAAATTAACTGGGCAGTATGATTTTTCTACATTATTTTCAAAATGAAAGTATCAACTTAATTCTACATTTCAATGCTATCTTAAATTATATATCAAATTCAAATGTTAATAGTACAAACTTTCATATTTACAAGTTATTTGTTTTTAGAAACTATTTTTATTAATAAAATGTTGAATCCTCGTCCACTATCTTAGGTAATTTGCAAAACTACCCGCCCAATTCTTATAATCTAATACAGCTACTAAAAGAATTATGGGGTAGAGGTTTCTTATCGGTATTTTTGGAAATGCCTGTTAATCTCACTATAATTTTAACAGATGGGCCCATCGTATATAATAGTATCTTGTTCGATAGAATCAATCTCCTAAACCCAGAAAGACGTGATTTGAATCTCAACTCTTATATTTTAAGTAAACGAAAAAAAGAGAGGTAGAGATTATTTCATTACTTTTGTTACATTTTATTCTGTAAGCAAACGAAAATAAATTGATAATTGTAGGTATAAATACATGTTTCAAAATTAAACATCGTAAAAACAGAATTGATAAAAATTTTAAAAATGTATTTGAAACTAAGTACATCATTTCATGTAAGTTATAAGTAGCAATATTAATATTTATTATGATTCGAATGGCATTTGTCTGTAAACTTATCATAAATTTATATTGCTGCTCAAACCTTTTGTGAATAAAAGCATAATATTTATATTAGATTGTGCATTTAAAATTTTTAACAATTTTTTTTCAACATTTTAATATGGTAGACATTATTATTTTGTATTGCTTTAGTATCGTTACAAAGTAAAAATTATTTTACTATACTATTATACTATTTACAGGATTTTAAGTGACTATATACCCGAATTTTAATATAATATGAACAACCGTATAAATTAATTTAGTATTTGTTATACTATTATGTTTGATAAAAATGAGATAGATAATTTTTAACTCATCAGTTATTAAGCTTCAATGACACAACAGATTGCTTGCAATAATAATTAACAATTTATGATTTATTACATTACTTTTGTGCAATATGTTTTTATGCGCATATTTTGATATACTTCTACAGATTCCTAAAAAATCATATATTAAAAGACGCGGGTACGCATCGATGACAGATATAAGTAATGTCAGAATGTATGATGTATGATATATATAGGTTAAAGCAGTTTAGAGTACGAGCAAAAAGTTATATTCTATATCCCTTGCTCTGACTTGTCGTTCATTTATACGAATACTTTCTCATGTTTTGATTGCCTTTGATATTGTGTTTTGATTTTGTAAATTTACTAGGACATAACATCTAACTGTGTAAAAATGTATCTAAATATTGTAAGCCTTGTTCGAAATTACTTTTTTGTATACATTTTCAAACACTATTTTAATATGCCTAGATACTTTTTCCTATACATTTACGATTTATAACAGGATGAGTATATCCTTCGCGTGACATCCATTTGTATTACGGGTAGGAGAGTTGGGGCCTATGTACCGTTGTGCTTGAGGTTGGACGGGGCGGGCATTTGCTGGGATTAGGGCGCTTTGGCCCAGGCGACTCTCACCAACGGCTATATCGCAGGTAAAAGGATCTTACTATAGATCATAGAACACAAAGTATAATCCACAGCCTAACATCATTATAATAATTATTACTTATTATAAAAAGGAATTAAGTTTCTATCTATTTACGATTTGTTAGTTATTTATGATTCCCGTTTCCAATTTCACAGGTTTTAGTTTATGCCTACCCCTCCCCTTTTTAACGATTATTATGGCCTAATGTAAATAGATGTCTGATTAGAAAGTTATTTCCATTTAATGATTAATGAAATAAAAATTATATTTTCTTTACAGATTTTTAATGTGAGCATAATAAAAAAAATATTTTTGCATCAATTGTTTTAATAAAGTAAAAGCAAAAATTTCAGTATGTATAGTTGACAATTTTTAATAGATTTTTTCAACGATTTTATTTTATTTTACTTTATTTTATCTTTGAAGCTACATTTAAGGATTTAAAAATTTTTTTACAATTATGTATTGTATCGAAAAAACATGTGAAGCATTAAAGTATAATATTGTAAAGAAGCTTATTGCTACTAATTGCTACTAGTTGCTACGATTTTTGACTATTTTCCTTCATCCTATGTAAGGAAGAATCCATTCATCCACTAAAACTGTTTATGCACTCGCAATAGATACTTTTTTTATTGCGTTTGTATCAAAAATAATAAGCATAAAATATATGGAATTGATAGAAGAATATTAAATCTTCATAATTATTAGTGAAATATGATTATATCAATATTAAATAATGGATTATTGTTATTTTTCTTTAATAAAATCAGTAAGAATCAAATACTTGTTACGAAATAGATAAGATTATTTTATTAGATTTTCACATATTTTGCCTTTCAAAAATTTTAATATGAAGAAAAATACTTATTTTTTCAAAATACATAAAAAAATATTAATTTTTTGCATTCTTTTTATTATTAAAACGGAAATAAACGTACAATACGCAGTAAGAACTGGGAGGAAAATAAGGCAGCTTGGCGAACAAAACGGACTGATCTCTCTGCGAGGTCCGCGCGTCGCGGATATAATCCGAAATTAGCGCTACAAACTTCATTCCTACACGCTCCTTAGACGTAAAAACGTTGGAAGTTCCTAAATCGTTTTTTACAATGACTGACGTAGTAGCCGCTTTACCCGCAGCAGTTGCGACGCCGAAGAAGGCCGCTTCAGCAGCCAAGAAGACCGCAGCTGCAAAGAAGCCAGTGTCGAAGCCAACCCATCCTCCCACCTCGGAGATGGTCAATGCCGCTATCACCGCTTTGAAAGAAAAGAAGGGCTCGTCCCTGCAGGCCATCAAGAAGTACATCGCTGCTACTTACAAAGTCGACGTTGACAAGCAGTCCACCTTTATTAAGAAGTACTTGAAGGGCGCCGTCACGAAAAAGACCATCGTTCAGACCAAAGGAACCGGCGCTTCGGGCCGATTCAGGCTGGGCGCCAAGCCCGAGGTTGAGAAGAAGGCGGCCGCCAAGAAGCCCGCGGCAAAGAAGCCCGCCGGCGAGAAGAAGGCAGCGGCGAAGAAACCAGCCGCAGCCAAAAAGTCAGTCGCGAAAAAAGCAGCGACCGCGGCCAAGAAGCCCACGGTGGCCAAGCCAAAGGTGGCCAAGTCGCCGTCGAAGGTCAAGAAGAGCGGAAAGGCGCCGACTGGCAAGCCCAAAGCACCAAAACCGAAGAAGGCAGCAACAGCTCCCAAGGTCGCGAAGCCCAAGACTGTCAAAAAGTAAATAGGAGAGAGAGAGAGAGAGAGAGAAGACACACTTTGCTTTAGCATTGTAAAATCGACAGGCTGTGTCGCATCAGGTCCACCAACTAAAACTGATCTTAAACGGCCCTTTTCAGGGCCATCAAATCAATAACAACGTATTACAAACTATCGAAATTTACCTATAAAACCATCACCTTTTCCACTACTATTATTATTAGATATTCTAATAATAATAAGTTCTAGCAAACAATGTTGTAAATATAATGTGTAATTACATATATTATTTTTCAGGTTTATAATACTTTTATAAAGTTTTTATTATATAATTTATCAATTTTTTTACTTTATATTTATTTCAAAATCTTACTATTATGAATAATTTACCAAATTGATTTTAGAAATAACAATTATTATTTCACTGTTGACTGAAATTAAAACAATCAATACTATTATGGAACTGCATTATAAGCATTAGGATCTAATTTAACATAATTCTCATTTATCATGTGAAAGTTAATCGTAAAATGTTTTATTTTTTGTATATGAACGACGCAGTTTATAGAAATATTTTTTTACATTATAATTTATTATAATAGGTTTTTCAAAGTTATAACAACTAACGTAAGAAGTTTCTATTTTTTATAAATGCATAAAGATGATTTGTGCAATTATCCTTGTAAATATCACTTTATCTTTATAGTTTTAAAGATTCACATAATGCTTGCGAGAACAAATGTTCATCAGTACCTAAAAAAAATTCATACTTAATGGAATAAAAATAAATACCTGATTTAATAAGAAAAGATATCTTAGTATAATTAATGAGTTATAAATTAACATATTGTTAAGGATATTAATAAATATCCTAAGGAATATAGAATTTATCAATGAATTTTAAATGTATTATTATAGTGAAAGGAAGGATTTAAAATTTATAATGTAATAAATATATCAACTAAAGTTTTGATGAAAATCCTCATGAATTATTAAAGTTCATTCGATTTATTATATATTTAATTCATTCCTATAACGGTTGTTAATTCTAAAATGTTATAATAAATTTTATTAAAATATAATTTAATTAATGAACTGAAGTTGCGTATTTTTATTTAGTAGTCTATTAAACGCAATTTCAGATCATTAATGTAATTATGTTTTAATAAAATTTATTATAACATTTTGGAATTAACAACCGTTATAGAAATGAATGAAATAGTTAATGTATTTGAATTAACTGTAATAATACCATTTTCATTTGAAATATAGATATATCATTAAAGGGATAATTGACGATTTTTAATCCACCAGATCTTTTTATGGATTTTTTCCGACACTTTTTCTGTGTAAGCAGATATTATTTTATTTATTTAGAAATCTTTTCTTTCTTTGAAATCATTGACCAGTAAACACATTTTACTTGTAGTTTCTGAAAACGAAAAATTCGATTTTCAGAACTATAAACGAAGTCACAAAAAATTATAATTTAAAAATACTTTATCTTTTATATTACATATCGTTTTTATGTGCGCAATCGTTTAATTTCAGGTGGGATCTATTAGTAAACATTCCTAAATTTGATCAAGAAGTGCTATAAAATCAGATATATTGTATAGTTATTTATATTATTTGTTCATATATACATTATTTTTATAATTAAATTAATAACATGGAAGAATTTCTATACTTCATGTTTATATTTTAATCTTGATATTATTTCAATTATGTTAATAAGTATACTGTATGATAAGCTGTATAGTTGAGTTACTTTTTTATTATTATTAATTGAAAAGAAAAAAATCTATATAAACTATACGTAACATTATTATATTATATATAGGCTACAGAGTGTATATTTCTATAAACCTAAACATACATCTAATAGAAAAGAATCTGCTTGGATCTTAAAACTAGATATTATAAATATAATTCTTAAATTTTTTATGAATTCTCGCATCAGGCTACGTCCATTTTGCTGGTCTTATTCCATATGTGATTGTATATTAACAAGAAAGAATTTCACTGTAAAAAGAATATCCTTGTCCTGCTGTCAATTTGGATGAGGTAAAAAAAAAATCAAGGAATTTCTAATATATATTTGAAATATATTAAAATACATATGTAAAATATTTAAAATGATTTTTTTAAATATATAAAAGGTAAGTTTTTAATATTTTTTTTGATTTCAATAAATTATAAAATATATTAAATAAACGGTATAGGATCCTTCGTAAAAATGAATTGATGGCCCTGAAAAGGGCCGTTTGTTTTTTGTTCTCGTTCAGATAAAGGATCATTCAAGCACGTTCCCCGCGAATGCGTCGGGCGAGCTGGATGTCCTTTGGCATGATGGTAACGCGCTTGGCGTGGATGGCGCAGAGGTTCGTGTCCTCGAACAGACCCACGAGGTAGGCCTCGCTCGCCTCCTGCAGCGCCATGACGGCGGAGCTCTGAAAACGCAGATCAGTCTTGAAGTCCTGAGCGATTTCTCGCACGAGGCGCTGGAAAGGCAGTTTGCGGATCAGGAGCTCCGTGCTCTTCTGGTAGCGACGGATTTCACGAAGGGCGACCGTTCCCGGCCTGTAACGGTGGGGCTTCTTTACTCCGCCGGTGGCAGGCGCACTCTTGCGCGCAGCCTTGGTGGCGAGCTGCTTGCGCGGAGCCTTGCCCCCGGTGGATTTACGCGCGGTTTGCTTGGTACGAGCCATGGCAACGAAGTTTTGCTAGTGTTTTTTTATTACTTGGCTACTTGATCGACGGAGAAACCAAATCGAAATATTTTTTTCGCGGCGCTCCGGTTGCTTTTATAGTTTGCTCGCTGCAGCGTGCGGCGTACAGAGAGGGGGGGGGGGGAGAACGAGAGCGAAAGAGCGCGAGCTGTCCATTGGCTGGCAAGTCAGCGGTGGGGAAGGCGCGAGCAACGTTGCGGTTAACCCGATCCGACCGAGAGAGGGGCGTCGCGATTCCGAACCTATAAAAAGAGGCTTTTCTGGGAACGCGGCATCAGTTTTGTGTTTCTTGGGCTTCTGTTCTCGTTACGACACGTCTCGAATTTGAAGAATGACTGGCCGCGGCAAGGGAGGAAAAGGACTGGGAAAAGGAGGAGCCAAGCGTCATCGCAAAGTCTTGCGTGACAACATCCAGGGAATCACCAAGCCTGCCATCCGCCGATTGGCGCGACGAGGTGGAGTCAAGCGAATCTCCGGATTGATCTACGAGGAGACTCGTGGTGTTCTCAAGGTCTTCCTTGAGAACGTTATTCGCGATGCCGTGACCTACACCGAGCACGCCAAGAGGAAAACCGTCACCGCCATGGATGTCGTTTACGCTCTTAAACGCCAAGGACGTACTCTGTACGGATTTGGTGGTTAAGCGACTGTTTAAATAAAAAAAAAATGAATTGATAAAATGTACCAACAAAATCGGCCCTTATCAGGGCCATCACATATATTTACGTTGAACTTACTATAAGTTATATATACCTTTGCTAGAAAGATGTACATGTTTCTAAAATAAAAATATTGAAATATTCCGAAAATGTCCATTCTTAAGAATTTATGAATAAGTAATTCTTTTCTTTTCTTCAGGTCTAAATTTGATTTATGGCTTACTAGATACGTTGTGTTTTCTATATTTAAAAAATGCTGTAACATACTTTTGAATATTATAATAGAATAATATAACTGGTATATAGAGATTATTGTGCATATCTATATTTCCATTTAAATGCGTTCATTTTTATGATTTGGTATTCAATTTAAATTTATTGTTTAAAGCTTTATTATAAGGGATGATATATTTTAAGCTCACATTAAAATGATCGCCGTCAGTCCCTGCTACATTTTTAATATATTTAAAATTTTTTCTCGTACAAAAACACTTATTGACTACTATAGTTAATTATAAATTAGAGGTATGAGTACAAATTAATATTATAAAGAAATTTCATTTTGGTTACTATCATACAAATTTGTGCTAGGCTGTAGATTTGAAAATGTACTTAATTTATTTTACAAAATAAATTTCTTTCTATATTTATCAATCAACTTATGCTGTATATTTTTAACTTTCATTTAGCCTACATATAAAAAAATTATAAAAGAATAGAAAATGTAAATTAAGATATATATTTTATGTTAATTATACTATAGTTACATCACCACGTTAATATAATTAAAAAATGATATGAATGTTTATTATAGTTTAATATAGTAGTTTTAACTTGAGTTTTATAATAAATAATAGCAAGTTAGATCACACATTTGAACGCAATCATGTGATTTCATTTTTAATTAAATATTGGTGGACAGTAATAATCATAATAATTTCCTAAAGTTATTTTTTTTTAATAATAAAGAATATTCTTTGAACATGCGTTATATTGTTTTTACATTCTATACATGTCTACACATGAATATAGATAAGATATACCTAGTTACGGCTTAAGTAATCAACAGAAGCATAACTCAAGAAATATTAATACAATAATAGTAATAATAATAATATAAGCGAAGTTTATAATAATGGGATTCGTCGTCAAGCGTACCGTCTGGTAGCAGTACGGCCTGGTACGGCGTGAGATAATTGCGTCTGGTTGCGTCAGGTTGCGTGCGCGTGAAGTGTTGTCTCTGTAAACATTTTGGTGAATCCTGTGACTTGTGACTGTGAGCCGTGCATGGGGCGCAGACGCACAGTTAGTCGATTTGATCAACGAATGGGCAATGGCGCGAATGAGTAGGCGCCGTGTAAAGCGCGGGAAAAGGATGTCTGTTTCACACATGTGATCCATTTGACATGTTTTTCATTTATACAAACAGCTCCACAAACAATTTGTTTTAAGAATTTCTATATTCAATTTTGCCACATAAGTTCTGATTTATGTATTTATTGTAATTACAATAGCACTTCGAATAAAGTGATACTACTGAGAATGTAAAGTATAGGTTATATTTACGACGACTTATTCGAAATATTTTTAGTTTTTCCAATCCCAATATAATATAAATGACATACTTATCTTTTTGTGCAATTTTAATTATTAAATAATGGAGAGCGAAACTAATCAAACAACTTTCGATGTTAACGTGTACTTTGTTTTACCAAGCAAGTACAAAAGTAATGAAGAATGCAACGAAGACATGTGGGATGCTTATAACGTAAATACAATTTTGATTTGAAGATTTAAATTGTTTACAGATGTATTAAATTTATCAACTATTTTAGAAATGCTCAGATTGGGATATTGATCCTGACTGGATACCAGAAAAAAAGTGTCTTAAATTAAAACCTAGCAGAAAAGATGTTTTTGTTATGGAAGAATTTCAAGGTGATACATTCAATAAGTTGCAAGGTTTTAAGTGCACGTGAGTAAATTTAATAATGTACTCTAAAAATATTAAAAGTTCCTTCGATTCTGTGAAAGATAAAACTTGATAATATAGTTCCTTCTGTTATTAGAAAGCTCTTAGTTTGCCAAGTTTAAGTTTAGAATAAATGTTAGAAAGTAGAATAGTAATAAAATTTAATAAAGATACTATGAAAAAGAAAATTGATTCTTATTTGTACAAGTTAAGATAACTTTATAAAGTTTTTAGGAAAAGATTAATTTTATTATTTATAAAAGTTTGTGTATTTTTATTTAGAATTGTTGGACCCCGATGTTTATTATCATGTTTTTTATCTGGGGAACCAATTCCAGAAGGAACCACTCCAGTATTTAATACTGCGATGAGGGGAATAGTTGTTACAGCTTCTGGATTTAATGCAAATATAAAGGTAATTAAATAATTTGAATTATTTTAGAGATATTTATTATATAATTGTCTATTATCTTTATAAGTTTCTTTTTTTCAATTTAAACAAGTATTTTCTCATTGTTTAGGATGAAATAAAGACAATAGTTGAATATATGGGTGGAATCTTTACAAAGCAATTGAGAGCTAGTGTAACTCATTTGGTAACTGACAATGTAATGTCTGCTAAATATGAGGTAAATTTTATTAAATTTTATATTTATTGAACCTACAGTTTACATTTTTTTTAGTAGTTAATGAATAATATTAATCAATACATTTTTATCAAAAGCGTGCAGTTGAATTAGAAAGAACGATTGTCACAATAGATTGGGTTAAATCAGTTTGGGATACAAATTTGAAAGATTCTGTATCAGCAATTGAGCCAGAATTTGATAAATATAAGTGTCCTGTATTTTTAAATTTATTTGTTACTTCTACAAATTTAAACAAAAAGCAAAAGGATGAAATTAAAAAGTTGATAAATAGTAATGGAGGTGTAAGTATTTTGGTTTGACTACAATAATATTTTAGTAGCAAATAAAAACCTAATTTAAAATTTTTGATTAGGAATTCATGGGTGTATTGGATGGATCAAAAATTAAAATTGTTATTACATTAGAAACAAGTAGTTTAAGCGAAAAATTAAAGTTTGCAATGCAAAATAATATTCCTTGTTTAAAAATAGATTGGGTTTATGAAAGCTTGGCTGCTGGCTATTCTTTACCATTTAATAAGTATATAATCAAATCTACTCAAGCATGCTCTACGCCAGAAAAAGCTACAGGTAAGGACATTGATCAATTTTTTAATAATTAAAATACTTGAGATATATAAATATTAATTTTCTTTTGAAATTTCCAGTAGTAGAGCCTTTTAATTTCTCTACAATAAGTGTAATACCTGCTGATAATCATAATCAATGTGTGGATGAAACTGTTGCTTCTGCAACAGTACTGAGTTCTACTACTATGAATTCAACTTTATTAGTACAAAATGCTCCTGCTATTCCGAAATTTAATTATATTACAATAATGGAAAGATTAAATATTGCTGAAGCAAAAAAAGCTGGTTCTTTTTTAGATGGATGCAATGTAAGTTTATTTTTATATTATTAAAAAAATAACAACTCTAGATCTATATTATTACACTGTAACAAAATTATTGTAAATATTTTTAGATCTACTTAACAGGGTTTTCATCAACGTATAGAGATAAACTGAATAAAATAGTAAATGTTGGTAGTGCAACACGTCTTGATGAAATATCAGATGCTTTAACACATGTTATTGTTGGCGATGCCTTAACATCAACACATGATTTACGATTAATCAAATCAAAAGGTTTAAAGTAAGTACTTCTTTTTACAATTTCGGTGTTGTTAAATAGATTTTAATAAAGAGATTTTATAAAAAATTATTATAATTTTATAGTCCATATATTTTAAAAGTTGACTGGCTAGAAGAATCAATGAAACTTCAAGCACCAGCACCGGAAGAAAACTTTTTATTTAATAGAAGAGATAGTAATCAACAAACTTCTGCTGAACCTCCATCTCCATTAAGCAAAAAAGTAAGATATAAAAAAAGAATTATATTTTACAAAACAAGAATAAAAATATTATTAAATATAAAAGTATATTTATTTCGAACTAAGATTTAATTATTTACAATAAAAATCTTTTGTTCTAAAGTAAATATTAAGGATTTTGTTTTTATTAGAATTTGCAGTTGCTTCAAAGGCCAAAAATACCAGCTGCTCCTTTATTTAATGATAGTAAAACAAAAGATAATAAAATAACAAATTCTACTATAGATGAACATTCTGAGATTGTTCAACAGTATATTCAGCAAACTAGTTCAGGTAATAAATCTATTATTTTGTTATTACTATTAAAAATATAATCATTTAAAAAAAGTTTAATTATGATTCAGTTGATTTTAAGCTTATTTAATTACTTATTAAATTATATATTCGATTTTTTAAAATATGATACATTAATACAAATAAATAATTGTATAATACAATCATAATGTTATAGAACCAGATAATACTTTACGTAAAATGTTGAAGCTTCCAAGTAACGAAAATTTTGGAAACAATTTAAATACATCAAAAAGTCAAACACTTGCCGAGCGTTGGAATGAAACCACCAGAAAAGATAATGATATAACCAGAAAAGCAAATGAAACAACTTTTACTGATGAACAACGTGATGATAGTATGATACCAATTAGTCAAGAATCATTTATTCAAAAAATATTGAAAGGTTTGTTTTTGTAATCTATCATTGTAAATATGAATGAAGTGAATAAGCATTTTTTAAAAACAAAATTTCTGCAGATTTGGTTTTTATTATTAACGGATTTGAACACGAAGAATCTTTACAACTTGTAGAACAGATTCGTAATTTAGGTGGCAAAATAGTTAATAAAAGTTATACTGGGATTCCTGATTATGGAATTGTTCCAAGTCTAGGTACTGAATTAAAGAATACGGTTGGAGAAATTGTAACTGATTTATTTATCGTGAGTATATTCTATGAATATATTTTATATAGTTAAGAAATTTTTATAACGTTTACAAGTTACATTTGATATTTGAAAATGCATATGTTTATTCAGGAAGACTGTATAGATAGTGAAAAATTAGTTAGGATTGAGTATTATCATCGACCTATCATGCTTTCAAACAATGCAAAACCATTAGTAAATTGTGTGATTGGTATGAGTACTTATACTGGAGCTGAGAGAACTTACTTATCCAGATTATCAGAAGCTCTTGGAGCAAGGTATGTAATATATTTTAAAATTAAAATTTTATTATAAAATATATTGTAAAGTAATAAAATGTAAGTATTTTTTAATTCTAAGTTGATTTTTAAATTTTTTTATCCTGTCACTATACTTATATTTTCATTGTATTGCTAAATATAATTTATTAGTTTAAATATACATAAATCATAAGTTTTTTACATGTGAAACTTTTATTTTAATTAACTAATGATTTGTAATAAACAGTGTATTTTTAATCTACTTTTTTTATTGCACTGATAAAAATTTTTTTATTTGTAAAAGGTAATAATTCAATGTCAGTTAGTGTTTAAACAATGTAGACGTTATTAGCATACTATTAAAACTTTTTAATAAATTTTTTGTATAGGTATCAAGATACATTTGCTCGTAAAACAAATTTGCAAAAGAATACATATAGTAGTACTCATCTAGTATGTCCAAAACCTCAAGGAGATAAGTATGGTGCAGCAGTTAAGTGGGGGTTACCAGCTGTAACTGCTGACTGGTTGGTTGATTGTGCTAAAGAAATGAAATTGATAGATGAAACTGGGTACCTTGTGGGTGAAACTATGGGTAACTCTTGCAAATGTTATTAGTAAAGATTTACTTTTACTCAATTATTTAATCAAAACTGTTTTTCTAATATAGCACCAGATAGAACTAATGTTATGAACGATAGTAATATTATGAAAGGTAATGACTCATTAATCATGAAACCACCAACTGAACATGTCAATAAAAGGCCAACAATTATGGTAATAAAATTATCAAATATATATTTTATTATATGTATTGAGATTAGAACTTATATTTTTCAGAATTATTTTAATATATTGTTCACTTAAAAAAACTTTCTATATAACTATTAATTAATTACTTAATTAATTATTAATTAATTATTAATTTCTATATATCGATTAACAAGTGATAATTATTCATTATTGTGGTAGCAGCTAGTAACAGATTGAGGCATAATAATTAAAAGGTCAAATACAATTTGTGTTTTTAGAATACAGATCGAATTATTGAAGGAACATGTGAAACACCTATTATTAATAAAAGAGTGAATAGTCTTCTAAATAAAAAAACACCACTATCGCCTTTCCATATATCTACTCCAGATACTCCATATGGACAAATATTTAAAGAAAATCCATCACCTCGAACTAGAAAAGGTTGGGTAAAGTGGATAGATCATTTTCCTGATATACCAATGGAAACACCTCCACCGAAGAGAAAACGTAGTACTGTTAGTTCTTTTTTTAATCATTTGTATCTAAATTTGAATCAATAATAAATCAAAATTTAATTCCAGCCTTTATCAGATATTAAACGTATGGCATGGGATTTTGTTACGGGTCGATTAGATTCACAAGAGGTATGTATTGTTTAAATAAAATTGATTATATCATTAACACATATACATATATATAAATAAATTTGAATAATATAGTTTGATTGCCTAAATTTTATTTTTCAATATTATAGACTAATGTAGGTAATCCTGTGGAAACTAAGGTTACTACAGACACTGAACATATGGTAACTGATGAACCCTCTTCTAGTAATATTCATACAAATAGAAAATTATCATTTTCAGAGGAAAATAGTCCAAATAAAAATACAATGAATCCAGCTATAAGTCTGTAAGTATTTCGAACAAAATATGCATTTCAATAAATAATTGATTTTAATTTTGTTTTATAAATCTATTTCAAGTCAAATAGCACAATTAGATAAAATGCTTCAAAGAGCTTCAAATACTCCTGAATCAAGACAGTCTGCAAGTGGAGAACATTCAAATTTGTATCATTTAGAACCAAATTTTCCTCAAGGCACATGTAAGTTCTATAAGAGAATCGTAAATAATTAATTAATTAAATAAATATATAGAACAATAAATTTTGTAATATAAAATCATATAAATTTTGTTTTTCAGGTTTAGTAAAGGAGTCACAACCAGATTCTGTAGGTTGGGAAGATCCTGTTAAGCGAGTACCTCCACAAAAACGAGTAAGAAAATAAAGTTTATATTACCTCCAAATATAATTTAAATAACATTATTTCGAAAATATGTTTTTTTAGTCAGTCATCAGTGAAAAAGTTGATGAATCAGAATTAGAAAGTATAGTTACTGATGAAGCAATAGCAACAGAACCAAACGAAGAAGTAGCAAAACCAAAATTTATGTTTTCAGGAATAAAAGTCAGTATTATAAAATACATATTGCTGATGATAGTTTAAATGGTTTAAACTTTATTATTCTTCTATATAATTTTTTAAAATAATTATGTTATATTCTTATAGGATAAAGCTATTGCTGAAAAGTTAATAAAAGAATTAGGCGGTGAAGTTTCTACTTTACCTGCTTATGATCCAACTGCAACACATTTATTGTGTTCTAAACCAGCTAGAAATGAAAAAATACTGAGTAGTATAGCCGGTGGAAAATGGGTTCTTCACTATAGTTATATTGAAGCATGTAAACTTGAAAATAAACTTTTAAATGTTAGTATTTTATAAATAGACTTATTTAAATATTTAAAATATTTTTTTCATTTATGAAAAAAATTGAAAATCTATATTCGTTGACCGATATAAACTAAACCGACGAATATTTTTATCAATCTTGCAGTCTTTTTATAAAATAATATCATTATGCTGTCAATCAGACTGTGCTTGTTACACTTACCTCTGCACAATCTATAATATAGAAAATGAAATCTAAAAATTAAATAAAAAAATATATAAATGAAATATAGTTAGTGAAGGACGATCTAGCTGCGTTCTTCTATTAAAACTTTTATCTATAATCCGCATCCCGAGCGCGTTCTGAACGTCGGAGTTTGCGGATACAGATTATAAGTGAAAATTTTAGTGGAAGGGTGAAATCAGATTATTCTTCACTAAAAATATTTCATTTTTATTTATTTTTATTACTTAATTTTTAGTTTTAATTTTGTATATTTTAGGCTCTATGGCCATGATTATCAATAAGGGCAGTTTGACTGCTAGTATAATTATATTAGTTTCTACAAAGACTCTAAGTGCGTAATCATCTTTTTTTTAAAATCTTTATTTAAAATAGTTTATATTTATGAATATAAAATATTTTTCATACAAATATATATGCTTCAGGAAGAAGAGTATGAGTTGGGAAATCCTAAAAGTAAAGGAGTGATACCAGATCCTAGTAGTGAAAATGAGAAAACTATAATGAATGCTGCACACAGATGGCGATTGAAGTTATTACAAAATCCAGGTGGAGCATTTCAAGATATGGTTGCTCTTCTCTTAACTCCAAAGGAAAAAAAGGAACAATTTGAAAGGTTAATTCAAGCTGGAGGTGGCGTCGTTGTAACAGCAAAGTTAGCAATCTTATGTTTTTTTATTATAATTATTCTTTCATATGATTTGACAATAAACAACATGTGTGATTTTTATAATTTAACATTTTTA
The DNA here is from genome assembly GCA_018907035.1 of Sycobia sp. Sy_11. Taxonomy (NCBI): domain Eukaryota; kingdom Metazoa; phylum Arthropoda; class Insecta; order Hymenoptera; family Epichrysomallidae; genus Sycobia; species Sycobia sp. Sy_11. The sequence goes on from JACCIC010000031.1 coordinate 2,378,253, forward strand.
TTTAATTTTAAAATCCATAATTCAAGTTTTCTGGGATAATTAATTTAATCTTTTTAGTAAAATTAAGTGATTTTTTTCAATTACAGACCACCTTATGATGGTAGTCCAAAAGGCAGAAAAATTACACATTGCTTTATACAGTTAAAGCAAATCGATCAGCAAGTTGACTGGGCAATGATGGCAAGCAAAGGAATTATGTGCTTTCCACCTCAGTATTTGAATGAACATTTAATGTCAGAAAGTGGATTAAATCCAAGAGATTGTGTATTGCCAGAATTTCAAAAATATTTAGCACTTATTCCAAAATAAATTTTCAAGAAAATAAGTTTTAGTGCCTTTGGGATATGACTAATGGATTATGTATTTTGTATATGAATTATTTGTACTAATTGTTCGTCAGTCAAAGAAGTTACGCTAGTGTTATTGTTAGTATGTAATATATACCAGTTATTTATACAGTATTTTGTTTATTAAAAATTACTAGTAAAAAGTTTATTTTAATTAACTATGCGAACTCTTTTAAAATACAAGAGGACAGAGCAGTAGATAATGCTTACTTGTACATCTATATCTTATAATTTCGACAGTGAAATTTCAAACTCGTATAAAATTATGATTCATTACAGAAATTTATTAATATATGAACAGTTACAGACTCACACAAATATTGTACGTAAAATAGATATTTTTATATGCAAGTTAATTTTCATACAATGTTTGATATTTTGGGTTTGAAAAGCATGTATGTTTACAGTTAAATATTTTTTAGTTTTGCATAAATAATACTTGAAAGTATAAAAAATTGTTACAACATAATGCTTTTAATTAGTGCAACTTTTGCAATGAAATCATGAAAAGATCTTTCAATTTTAAATCTTTTTATAAAAGTAGAAAATATTAAATATTTTTTCTTATTTACCGACAATTAATTGTAATGGTAAATTATTATAATTTTATCATACTTTACAATTTAACTTTCGTTTACAAAAACTGTATAAAATATATGTTTTTCCTTCAAATAAAATTGAAGTATAAATATTTTTTATCAATGTGCATATAATTTACTCTATTAATGTAAATTAATAATTATTATAACATAGTATTTTTATTACTTTCATTTAATTTGCATCTCCTTTTATACATATAATTTGAATGAATACTTGTAACGTTGTTAACCTTATAAATAAAAAACAAGTAAAAACATAATATTAGATATACAATTATAAAAAGGTACCTTTCACATTTTTAAAAAATAGACAATAAAATGTAATCAATTCTTTGGAGATTTTGGTAATTCTAACTTTTTAGTTGAAATGTATTTCAGAATCGTGATTTCATATTGTTTTTTAGGATTCATTACAAAATGATTTTTCATCTAGGTTTTAAATTCATTGTTTAAATGGGATTATACACATCATACTAGAACGTATTACGAGTAAAGATTTAAAAAATCTTAATTTGAATGTTTATTATAAAAAGTTATGAATTTTATACAATGATCTCTTTTGCAACTGAGTTGATATAACTTTTACACGGCCTTACAATATTTAAATAATTATAAAATTTAATTAATTACAGGAGATTTTTGGAGATAGAGATGAATTCCATTGGCGGGAGATGTAAAAATTGCTCGTTTACTTATTTCATTTCTATAGTTTAAATTCAGCGTTAATTCGTATTCGCTCAAAATTGTGATCAACGCCGCCATAGTTTGTAATTTACCGACGCGCATACCTGAAAATGAATGAATTTGCATAAAGAATTTCTAATCGCATTTCTTCAATATTTAACATAAAATGATTTTGTTTTCTCTTACCAATACACGCTCTCGGTCCCTCGCCAAAAGGGAAAAACGTCAGTGGCTTGATGTCCCGTTGTCTTTCTTCGCTGAATCTGTCGGGGTCGAATGTCAATGGATCAGTGTGATATTCAGGATCTTTGTGAACTCCATTTAAAGTAGCTAATACTGGAGTGCCTTTCTCAATAACGATATCAGTATCGGGAATCTACACATTAAAGTACAAAAAGAAAGTTCAATATTTTCATCTAATATATATATATATATATATATATATATATATATATATATATATATATATATATATAATGTTATTCTTGTAACAGTCGTTCGTTTAGCTATAATTGTGTTGATTATTGCACCTTGTAATCGGTTACGGCGAAACGATCGATGAGCGGCGCTGGCGGATACATGCGCAGCGTTTCGTTCATAACCTGCTGCAAATAAGTCATTTCGTGAACGATCTCGAGGCTGAGTGGTCCTTTGCCGATTTTATCCCGTATCTCGTCGCGCACCTTTTCCTGAATATCCGGATGCTTAGCAAGCTCGAGCAGAGCGAAGGAAATCGTCACTGAGCTCGTTCCCAATCCGGCCACGAAGAATATCGCGGCTTGGGCGACTAGGCGATCGCCCTCGAATACTGTACACATAAAGTGAATTATCAATATTTTACGAGAGAGCTTTACTAAAATTTAGGAAGAAATGAATTTAAAAAAAATTTCATTCGATCGATAATATTAAACGTAAGGCAATATCCTATCTATTTCTACTCTTTCATTTACATCCTTTTACAACAGTAATCTGTTATAAACTTATGTTTACTTATTCGTAAGTTTTAACTTTCTTTTTTTCTTAATATTAAGTACTCTTTTTTTTTGTTTTTACCGAACTCTGAACTTTGTTGTTCATTTTTCAGGTCCAAAAGTAGATCCATAATGTCGCCCCTCTTAATCCCCGATTCTTCTCTCTTATTCATCGAGTCCCAAAAGATTTGGCGGAAAAAATCAGTGTTTTCGCCTAAAAATAAAGTGTCCGCGTAGTCATTAATTTGCGGAAAAAAGAAATTACAAAACGTTTTCAGAGTGTTCTTGAGTCCTTGGTTGAAGATCATCCGAGCTGCAAGAATAATAAAATATTTTTCTATTATAATTCATTAATTTTAATCTATACTAATTGTTTAAATTTTTATAATTTTTTTACATCTGCATTATAAATAACAGCGTTTAAATAATCCGTATAGATATTTTGTAGATATAGTACAATGTCCCTTTTATACAAAGACGCATATATTACACATAGGAGAATTGCTCAAACTTGTTTTCTACTATCAACAAAATCAGATATAGATTTTGTTTGTAAAAGGCTTTTGAAAAATTCGATATAATGGGAAATCGAACATTGGGCCTACGATCATCAGTTATGCAATGTTTCCACGTGTTAATGTACAATTTAAACCCATATGTTTTTACAGCCTGCGACAATGACTGATCTATATATATATATATATATATATATATATATATATATATATATATATATATATATATAAATAAATAATTTAATAATTCTGAAAGGACGATCGACATCTACGAGATGGCAACAATTGTATACCATTAAGTTAGAATGGTTATTTGTTGTTTGATATGTTATTTTATATTATATATGCCAATTGGACAGAATAACTTCAATTTGGTAAGTTCGAGAAATATGCATTTATGAGATATCTGAAATAACTTTTTCTTTTATCGGATTTTTCAAAGCTACTGTCGTAATTAAAAATCTATCTCTAGGTGAATTTATTAAATCAGAAACAGATAATTGAGTTTAATTGTATAGGAGTTTGCTTGAAAAATGTACACTATCGATTTATTGTCGGATTTCTCATATTTGATCTAAGGAGGTCTACATGGAACTGAGATTCAATAATGTAACTGATTTACTTTACTTTGATGACTAAATGGCCCTAGAAATTACCAAAAATTTCGAAGTTGATTTTATAAACAATAACGAAACAAGATCGCAAGCTCATAAGAGAGAGAGAGAGAGAGAGAGAGAGAGAGAGAGAGAGACATATCAACATTGCTACAAGGTATAACGAGTGTAATTAATAATCAAAAGGAAAGTCAAATGTATTTATCGCGGGTATTTCGTCGCTCTACTTATAGAGAGATAATGATTAAAATTAGTTATATTAAGTTATTACGATAATTAGTTATATTAAGAACGCTCGTCTACTTCAAATATAATGCTCAACTAAAAAATTGGTATTCCAAAAAATTGCCCCCTCCCCCCGATACAGTATGTTCAGGATAAGCATAATCCTTTAGTCTTAGCAGTTGAAAAATAAATTTTTTTACCTCGGTTTCTAATCTGTCAATGTCTCTTGATCACTGCCAAATTAGTAACTTTCAACCGTTACAAAAAGTTCAGCAATGAGCCCTCTTTGCCACAGTACACATCATAAACTCTAGTTCTATAGACTGTATTTTTTAAAAAAATCTTTCCGGAATCCCTATTAACGACAAAATTAAAAATCTAAAAGAAAATCTATTCTTGGGAGCGGAGCTCTACGCCTAAGTAGATAACCTTTCGGGTTTTCTAATATCTATAATTTTTTATCCGGGCATATCTGTGCTGAAATGTTGACCACATATATGGAGAAAAATACATTTATTCTGAACTTTTCAGAAGAATCTTTATTCATGTTATACTCGGCTCCATCATACTGTACGAATTAGATATAGCCCGACTCGTTTCGGCATGTCACTACTGAAATACTTAAATCGTCAAGAACCCTGTCAGGTCGTCTATATACTTTCATTTTACTTTTCTTATATCATTTTATACCATTGCACCGATTTGTATATATATATATATATATATATATATATATATATATATATATATATATATATATATATGCGAAACTCGGAGAAACCGCGATAGAAACATATGAAAAAATGCTTAAAGTGTATGGTAGTGATGCTTTAAGTCGTAGTCAAAAAAACCGTGAGAGCATCACATACGAGGCGCGGATAAGGAGCAAGTTCAAAGTGAATATCATATTCATTAGCTTCTTCGACAGCAAAGGGGTGGTTCACAAAGAGTTTGTACCACCTGAACAAACCGTAAATCAAGTATACTACCGTAACGTGCTGGAAAAATTACGAAAAAGGGTGCTCAGAGTGCGTCCAGAGATCGCGAAGACTTGGCTTCTGCATCACGACAATGCTCCCGGTCACAGTGCGTTCAGTGTCTCTCAGTGTCTCTCAGTTTTTGGCGCCTAAAGCCATCGCAACGTTACCGCGACCGCCCTGTTCACCGGTCATGTCACCCCGCGACTTTTTCCTATTCCTCTATTTGAAAAAATTCGTCAAAGGTCGACATTCTGACTCCGTTGAAGACACCCGAGAATCTGAAGTGTTCCAGTATTGTTACGAAAACTGAAAAACTCGCTGGAATAAGTGTCTAATTTGGGGAGGGCACGACTTTGAAGGGGATAGCAGCGATATACCTTAATTTTTAAATATACTCGATTTTTTCATTTTGTCGCATTACTGAATTATCTGACCTCGTGTATATATATACTTACTGCGCTTGTAGAAAACGTTATCGGGCTCCTCGAAGCAGTTGGTCTTAATGCCGAGGCTCAATGACGATATCACGTCGGTCGTATACCTGCTCGCGACCCCCTCCACGTCCAGGGTGACCCTCCCGTCGTTACCGCTCACCTTCGCGGCCAGATAATTCCTCATATTGTCCGCGCTCTCCATCACCAGGCCGAAGAGGCTCTTTATCCGGCCGCTCGCGAAGGCCGGCGACAGCTTCGTCCTGAGATACTTCCATTCGGGATTGTCGATGGCGAAGAGGCCCGCGCTGCCGACCACGTCGGTCTTCCGCTTGGCCGCGAAATAATGATTCGGGAATGTGGCGAAGCCCTTGACGAGTACGTGCTTCATCGCCACGGGGCTGCGCAGCAGCAGGAACGGCTTCTGCATGATGTAGAGGCCGATGGCTGGCTTGTCGGCGTGGCCCTCGTACATTAGGTGCCAGCGCGCGAACACCTCCTGGGGCGAGGCGCGCAGCATTATCGCGTCGCGAAAGTGGCCGAAGAACCAGTGGGCGGGCGGGCTGTAGACGCCGCGGCGGGACCAGTAGGTCTGCTTGTACTTCGCGTGAAGGTAGAAGGCGGCCAGGAGGACGCCGACGAGCGCGGTCGCGAGGGAGAGGAGGCTCGACGCGTCCAGGAACATTATTACTTTCTTTTTTTTTGTTTTTTTTTTTTTTTGTTTTGTGTATCCGCACGCCGTTTTTGACGCGAGAATATGCTGTATGTATATATACAATTTTAATTAATTATACATGTAATTCCGTAATTTATTTATAACTTTATATAGATGCGATTCCAAATAGCTTATGTATATATATATATATTTATGCGCGAGTCTTGAGCAATTGCCAAAGACTATAAATACATATATTTTCATTTATCTATGATATAAAATGATTATTATACATTGTACTGCTTTGAATTAAAACAATAAATATTTTTATCGGCCTTACAGCCTTTATACAATAATATACTAAGGTAATATAATGACAGCCAGACAGGCCTTGTTTATAATTACCCCTTTATTATAAACAACGAGTAAGACCGATAATAATATTTATGAATTTAATAAAATGATTATTTATAATTGCAGTTTTAAATAGAACTGGTTAAAATATATGTAGTTATTAGAAACTTACTAAATGAATTGTTTCAACCTTCAAAAAAATAACATATGACAAATACAGTTTCATGATGTATACATATAAAAATGTGTAAGTAAGTATTCATAAGTAAAAGGTAGAACATACATGAGTTTAATTTATAATATAAATTTTCTTGACTTACATAAACTTATTACAGTAAAACATTTTACTATAATATTTCTATATACATATTAATTATTATGATAAAAAATAAATTGGAACTTTATTTTTTCTTTATTAATCCAACTACCGTGGTATTATTTTCTTATCCTAAATTTTAATGAGTAACGTCCTTTACCGGGATCAAAAATGTACATATAAATTAATTATATTATTTAAATCCTGTAATTAAATAAAGTTCTGTAACTAAATATTCAATACGAGCTTTCTTTATAAAGTATTTATATATCATAGTTTTAGGAATGTATTAAAATTAAAAATTGTAACGCAATGAAAACATAAATTTATAGCCAATGGGAGTAATAGTTGATCAAAAAATTAACTGAAATTTTCTAATTGAAGATCTGAATTTACATACTTCTGACATATGTAACTCTTACTAATGTATGTATGGTGCAATAATAATTTCTTTATTCAGATTTTATTTAAGTTGTATTTACTATTTATTAAATTTGTCTTTCAATTAAATTATCCAGACGTAATGTATTCCATAGCTATATATATATATATATATATATATATATATATATATATATATATATATAATATAATATAATATAATATAATATAATATAATATAAAAGTAAACTGATCACTATAATGTACCTTTATATCATTAATATGATTATAAATGAGAAACGTTATAACATCTCGCAGAGAAACAATAAAGGCACTACTAACTGTCTCTTATTTGAAAATTTTGTATTCGCGCCTTGATGTTTTCTACAATACTACGTAGGATATCTTGTCGAAAGACTTTTAATCGCACGAAACGCACATAAATGCTGAAATCATAATGAGTGCAAATGCAATTTTTTTTTTCGGGTTGCGTAATACTTCCTGGTATAGATACAATTCACAAGTTGAACGAAATCTTCAATATCAGAGAAGAATTATGCATTATAAATTGTAGACTGATATAAAAAGTTTTATATGGAACTGTAAGCAATAAGTACTGATATGGCATTTAAACCAATGAGATTAGATCATCTCGATGTATATAAGTATATAATAGTTTAGATATATAGTGAATTGGTGTGGTTGCAGTCATTCACTATTTAAATAAAAGATAAACGAGCAAATTGAATGCAGAAACCAAAAGCTTTATTCATATATTATAAATTGTTTGAAATGAAAAATTTATAATTACTTTTGAATTATATAATTATAGCAGAATAGTCCGGTACTTGTAACACTGGGATCGAGTAAAAAATCGCACGGAACAAAATCGCAGTCACAATTGTAATTGGTAAGCAATTCTTTTTCGAAGGAATCTATTTGAATACGTCGTGAAATTTGTCGCAGAGACATACATTCGCGTAATTCGAATTGATTCAGGCTTACAATTAAACGGAATCGTGATATATTCGAAATGGTATATTATCTATACTTTATTTCTTTTAGGATCGTAAGCCATTTACAAAATTCCGATGAAAATGTAAAATTGCTTCTATTTCGGTTGATAAACTTCGACGTCGTCGCCCAATTGCACCGGACCTGGTCGGCACAAGCCTAGGTAAACTCCAATGGCGGGCGACTGATTTTCGAGAGCACTTAATTCGGGATCCCTCAACTTGCGATAACTGGAAAATGGAAACAGATTTGTCGTTAATTATTCTATGCCTTATGAATTAAAAAAAAAATATCGAGTTTTGCAAATATAACGTTGCTTATATAGCGCAACTCACGTTCCCAAAGTTTTCAGTGGCTCCGTTTCAGAAGGTAAACCGGTGTCCGGATCGATTTTTACCATGTTGCATCTGCAACATTGTACAAATTTATATAGTATATAACAGTGCGTAGCTACTCATCGATCGAAATAAATATAAACAAGTAATTACAATGGTTAATTTAACAAAAAAAAATTCAAATTCTTAAATCTGAATACTGATTTATAAATTTCGTATTAAAAATATTTGAAAACTTATATAATATTAAATGATTAGGTCATATTTGTAAATAAATTAGTTTCAAGCAACTAATAAAAAAAAGCATTATTGCCTTTTAACTTTATATAAAAAAAAAAAAATAAGAAAAAAAATAAACGATATTTATTCATATAATTATAGTTTATGCATATTAAATCTATATATCTACTTTAAAAAAAAAAAAAAAACTGTTAATACAGATTACCTCGTGCAAAGTTTCATCTTGCGAATGATTGCTTTCTTGCCGACTTTGATCCACTCCCATTGATCCTCGGCGTACGGCTCGCAGCCGTCCACGACTATGTTCGGCCGCAATTGTAAGGCTCGAATGGGGCTCATTAATTTTTCGTTCAAGTCGCTCACCGACGACTGCGAAACGATCATGTAGCTGGCCAAATCCGAGCACAAGCCCTGTTATGCGAATCGACGGAGCGGAAAAATAAAAAAACGATCGGTATAAAGGATAGCGTGTCGCGATCCACCGTCAGTAATTTTAATCAATATTTATAATTCGGTTTCTGTATATAGAGGGTATATAAACGTAATTATAAAAAATTATCTGCGTATGTTGGAAAATCGAATTGAAATTTTTTTTATCTCGTTATATATGTATCAATAATATTGGGAATATTATAAGAGAAAAATGTATACCGAATCTTCATCTGTCCAAGTATTGTACCTTTGGGCATACTTTTTCCAGCCACCTTCTGTAATTTTTCGCTGATAATCATCCAAATACAATCCTAATCTCAAACTCCTACGTGATTCGTCTAAACACCTATACAAACAGAAATTCCATTATATTTTTACTCGACTAATTAAACTTATTAAAAAATTCGAAAACTACTCATACTTTATTCGTAATTATTAAAAAATTTACTAATTTTAATAATTTCAGATTTTAATAGAAAAATGCTGTGCATAGGTTTTTTTTTTGTTTCATATCATATCTATTCCATAAAATTTGATACGCATATTATGGATATTTTTATAATATAACTAACTAGAATAAATAGTACTATAAATAATTCCTTCAGTATAAATTGAGATGATAATTTATCAAATTATAGGAACGTTTGGATATAAAATATTTATAATTGACAAAGAAATAATATTAATTAAATTATGAATTATAGTATACATATTTATGTAGTATATGAAAGGGTGTAATTTTACGAAATATAATATTGAAATCGATTAAAAACAAAATTGTTACTTCTACATGTAATAAAGTTTAATTAAAACGAACATTGAGAGCCATTCGTTAACTGCAGGCCCGCAATCTATACATTTTATGGGCTCGTTCCACCACATAAAACATTTTATTATTAAACTTTTATTTGTGATTTTCGGAAGATCGAATTCTAATGGAGGCATGTCCGGAGATTCTAATTTCACTCGATTTTCGCCTACTGGAGTTATCTTGACTAAGAGCAGTTTTGGATATCGACGGCCGGTCTGGTACTTTCTGCTTGTCTCTTCATATACCATAAACATTCTGGATAATATGAAAATATTATTATTATACTGCTGTATATATATATGTATTTATTTATTTATGTGTGCACACTCTAATTTTATTATTGTATAGCGCATCACACACACACACACACACACACACACACACACACACACACACACACACACACACACACACACACACACACACACACACACACACACACACACACACACGCACACACACACACACACATATATATATATATATATATATCACTTACCTATCTTTCATAGAAACTACTCCTGATTCATTTACATTGATGCCCTTCTTCTCAAAATTGCATGCTTCAAGTGAAATTCCTTTGCCAGATTTCAGAGGATAATAATAAATTTCTTTTACTACTCCAACTTTTTTCCATGTATCATCTGGGCTGGACATAATTTCTTCGTACATCGCTTTGATTTCTTTGGAAATAAATTAAATATTATTCTAATTCTCATATTGCAATGTATAAAAGTACGTAATTATAATTGACGAAACTGTGTAAAACACATGGGAAAAAAATGTTAGAACTGTTAACAAAGGTTGCTATATTAAGTCGATATTTTGAAAATAATGGCAAGGGCTTTTCTATTGCCATCACAACTTTAACATTTACTTAATATATACATTAAATATGACACAACTATTAATTGATTTCTAGTCGATCATTCGAATATAAGTTTTATTTACCTGCTTTCTTCTTTTTATCCTGATACCATATAATTAAGAAGTACAGTAAAGTGATTGATCCGGTGCTAATTGCAAATGTCTGTAGTACATTCTGGAATCGCAAGTAAATGTAGTTTTATGTTAAAGTTGGTTTTTTATTAAAATAAAAAGAAAAATACTGTCAAACATTTACCAAACCCATTTCTTCAATTATTTTTATATATTCTTGAACGTAGATATGTTATTTCTGGCTTTTCATTTACTTCGATAAATTGCAACAAATTAAGTATCCAATGTAATATGTGTTATATGTTTCTGAAGATCTCGCTTTCTAAATCATTGAAACATATTCAAAATTTCATAAATTTTTAATAATGTAATTTCATTAAAATATTTATTGATAATGGTTTTTAACATTGTGTACTCAATACTGTTAAATTAATCAAGTTGCAACAATGTATAAAATTTTCAATTCTTAATTTATTTTTGTTTTATATTTTTAATACTCCAGGCATAATTTTAGTTTATTCGCTAATTATTGAGAGTATAAGAATTATGATTTTCGATAATATTTATCGCAGCATGCATTCTTAAATGTTTAGTGGACTTATGCATTGTCTAGATTTGAAAAGCTTGATAATATTATACAGCGGCGAGGCTCGGTCAGCTTGACCCTTTCACTGGTCATATTCGCACGATTAAGTCCCTACGCGGCCATTTTTATTTCGAATTCTTCAACGGAGATTAACGTAGCGCATTTCACGACGCTAAGTAGCAGGATTCACGGTTAGTGGTAAAAGGTAGCACATCTCGATATTCGCGTCGAAAGATAGCGCGATTCACGATTGGTGCATGCGAAAATTACTTACAACAGCACAATTCGTACAGTGCTTGATAAAAAATTAGCAATTCAGCTAGTTTTCTCCAAAACAACGTGAAATATGTTAGTTTCCATATTCAAAATTTGAAATGCGTTATAGTCTTCGTTGGGGTCGTTGATTTAGTCGCAATGCACGTGTGCCTTTTATTATTATATAAAATTGTGAACAGTATTTCATAATTCATATACGTAATGCATCAATGATTTGAATAAAAATTGAGACATGTTTGAAAACACACGCGATAACAATGTAAAACAATTATATGTCTTATAATAAAGTAAGAATTTCCAATGTATCATGTATGATAAGTTTTATCGCTATACTCTACTATATCTACTACTTTATTACAAACACACACACACACACACACACACACACACACACACACACACACGTAATAAAGTAGTTATGTTAATTTTTGTCTCCACACTGCGTGTGGAAAATTTATTATTTCTAATGCGTTTCCGTTTGAAAAGTAGCCTATAATGACACGCGGAAGTTATTTTTAACGTGAACCTGACGCCTACTCCTGGGGGTTTCGGAATTCATCGCTGAAAGATACCACACTACCATTGTACTTTTAAATACGAACTAATAATACCTTCGCGCAGCTACTAAGAACAGCCCTCTTGGGTTCTTCTGATTCGCATTTATAACAAACGAATTTTCTCTGAAACTGGAGTAATCCCTTTCGCACAGTCGGCCTACTAAAATGTAAATATATAAAAAATAAATCTATCAAAAACCAAAGAGCTGCAGCTCTTCGACACACTGGCCCCAGGATCAGGACCATTTTTCCATCAACAATCCCTACTATGTCTACTATGCCTCGTTTTTATAATATAAACCGAATATGAATCGATAAAAATCCGACTATACTCTCCTCTTGAGGTGTCTTTTGAAGATTCCCCCCTTCCCGCGATAACAAAAAAAAAAAGAACAAATGTTTCACGCGTGATAAATTATTGGTTATAATATAATTAACAATTAATATGAAGCAATAGTTAAGTTTAACGCTCGAAGAGAACAATTGATTGTGAATCAATTCTTAATTTGACAGTTTTCTGAAAATTTTTGTTATGTGCAGAAATTTTACACGTGCAAAGAAATATAATAGGAAAGGTAGTAGATAAAAAGAACTATTTAGTAATGTTATACGTATTTAAATAATGCAATTTTCTTGGGTAATAATAATGGATATTTATTTATCCAAAAACTGTAAATTGACCCGAAAATGCATATATTTGTACATTATTATAGAATATATTTTATTTTAACCAAATCATTATGGTATTTTAACTAAATCATTTAACTAACCAAAGGAAATCAAAATATAGATTTATTAATATTAAAATATTAAAAAATGAGCCACACAATCTAGATTTTTGATTATTGATTTTATTGTTATTATTGATTCATTTTAGAATATAGTAATGGTAACGTTACAAAATGTTTGAAATTAAAAGATGTATTTTTATAAAATAAATCCCTAATAAATCGATGATTTTACTGACGCTCAATTGCAATTAGAATAAATAATAATAATAAAATTATAGTGTTTTTCACATAATTGAAATGGTTCACGAAATTTATATTATTATTATATTATTATATAATCTTTAAATTTATTTTAATCTAATGAATACGGTGAGCCTGAATAATAAAGAGATTTTTACTAGATCAAGAGTGCAAACTAAGCAAGACTTTTACATTTTAGAAAAAAATGGAATTTAAAGCTTATTGTTTATTTATAAATACATTTACATCAAAACAATCTTAAAATCACTTTTAACACGAATTTTCTTTATAATTATTTTTTAACGATGTTATGGTTTAATTTAATTTGTTATTATTTTGTCATAATTTATAATTATACGACAAATAAATCATATTATAATTATTATCAATAACGAGCATTATTTTAAACAGATAATAATGATTTTTTGTTTAAGGAATAATTCTCGTCTACGAATTTTTTGCATCTTACTAGGAAAAGTAGCAGTGTACGTTACGCTTGAGGAAAACAGGCGGTCACACACACGCGTATTACCATACGGCTTACCTACTTTCCGCGTATGTAGCGTAATGTACTGTACAGTCTTATTGTCAGCAACTTTACAGATATTGTAAAATAATTCAAGATGAAATTGCAAAGACAAGCTTCTATCGGATAATAAATAAGGATCAAATTATATCAGTCATTAAAACATATCTTTACACTAATCACAATAAAACACATTGTTTTCCGCAACCAGCGTGTAAATTTTAGTTAGATCATAAATCATTACTGAAAATTTAAACAATTAGAAACAAACACTGTGTCTATTAGTTGTACATTCGCACTATGACATCTTCATCCTTACTGAACACTATTTATTTCTTTTTCCACCTGATTAGAAATTTATTTGATTTTTTGTAAAATTTATATATAAATGAAAATTTCTATATTAATTTTTTTTTTAAACTAAATTGAGATTATAAGTCGCTTGAACATTTGACTCTGAATTCGAGAAATCGTTATACATTTGACGAAAAAAAGCTGTCTGAAGACCTCTCATTCCTGGAGGTAAAAACGAGAGATACGGGAGCGAAGATAAAGAGCAACTTTATTTACAAGTGAAATCGTGTAAAATTAAGTCTTATGTATACGTAAATTTATAAATAGCGCTTGAATTTTAGAGCCGCGTAATTGAACAACATAATATTGTAATTTCGGCGAATGATGTTTGCTCGCGCGCACCTGAATACGACTTTATCATGTTAAAAAGTTTCACAACTCTAGTTTTGTTGTAAAAAAAAAAAAAACAACAACAACAACAACAACCTGTAGCTCGATTTAAATCTTGAGTTAAGGATTTTCAGATTATACATCTTGCATAATTGATTTTTAATTTTATCAATTTTTTTTTATACATCTAAGCTTTTCATCTGAACAGTGTTTGAACCATAGCAATACCGAACAGTTTAAGAAAAATTTTAAAGCTCGATCGAGGAGATTTTAAAAACTTCGAAATTATTATTCGAATTTTTAAAAATGTTGTTTGAAGGCTTTATAGGTATTATGTTTCTTTAGAAGTAGCTTTGTTAACTTTCTCGATCTTGAGGAGATTAATGTAAACCTGCACGTTTTTGTACCTCAAATTGAACTGATGGAGTTATGAAGCATTCTTTTTAAATGGTCGAATATTGCATTTATATAAGTTAAAAACAATTTGTCGATACGATATTATGTTATTTACTTGATCGTTTAATACAGAATTTCAAAACGGACGTATCCGATAGGAATTTATTCTAATTACCGAGTTCGATAGCTTACGAATATACAATAATAAGATTGGTGATGTCAGTGTATTAATAAATGTCTAATCTATATATATATATATGACATAATTTTATTTTTTTGTGGGCAGTATCGTAAAGTTCGAAAGAAATGCCTATTCTGCACTAGTCTTTGTCATATGATTCGAATGTTATTTTCAAATGATTATATATGCAAAAAGCAGAGATTGTATCGAGAATTATGCTGGTGACGTGTATATTACATTATTCATCTATACTATTTACTACAATTGTCAATACATCAGTTGTGCCGGAGTAATCACTATAGCATGATCAATGGAGTGGCTAAGGATTGTTTTTTTTTTTTTTTGGTACAAATAAAAGTAATTTTTTTTTGTTGTTAAATATATCCATTCCGAGTCTATTCCACCCGAACGAAAAGCAGGCGCACGTTATAACATTAAGACTATAATTTATAAACTCTATTAGTTTATAATCAAAGAGTATGTGTATGAAATGATAATAATTATTGTAAATAAAATATTTAAACGATATAATGATCTGTCAAAGGATAGATTTCAGATGGATAGTTTGATAGTTATATAAGCATATAATAATTAATATTAATCCTTATTATTAATAGTGTTAATAACAGCTCTAATCCAAAGAAGCGGGTTGACTTCGTAATAATTAACGCGCGATCATAATTTAGTCTCTTAGCCTCATATTGTCCGGCGTGCGGCATCATCTTTCGATCGATTCGATCAGAGTAATTTTTCAAACAATCGAACGACGTTGTAAAAGTTAATAACCCGAGAAATAATCGGCTCGCTCTTGTCGTCAATTTAATGGCAACGATTGCTAAAAATCACACTTAAAAAGACAACAATAATCATTAACTCGTTCAACACTTAACTTCAAGATGGGTAATTTTATTTTTTCGCCAGACGAACAGCAAGAGACTCCGATCGGCCTTCACAGTTTTGACAAAGAATCAGGTACACACATACACACACACACACACACACACACACACATATATATATATATATATATCGCAATGAAATGCAGTTAGTGCTTAAAGTGATTAAAGTTAAATATAGAAATGTACATTATGAATGGGAAGAAAAAGGCATAGTGACTGAGCGAGGGAAAGAGGGAGAGTTGGGGAGAGAGACAAAAAGAGTGAGTGAGAGAGAGAGAGAGAGAGAGAGAGAGAGAGAGAGAGAGAGAGAGAGAGAGAGACAGAGACAGAGACAGAGACAGAGACAGAGTTAATATTTTTTAAGAATACTTTACTTATTTTAATGAAATATAAATGTTTTTTGACAATAACTGAAATACATATGTATGAAATATAATTGAAGTATAAATATTAATTAATGAATTCATATAATAAATGAATAATAGTATTGATATCTGACTATGCACACTTTTCGTTCGTTTCAAGGTTGATTCAAGTATTATATTTTTTTGGAAGAGGCCGACGTTCCATTTCGGCGAAATCTGGGGAAAAAAAACATTTTTTTTATAATTTCTACATCTACATTCTAGTCCATACCGATCGATGACAGAGTATGCTATTCGTAATTATCAATTAATAAAGTTAATTTTTTTAAATAATAAATGCATTGTATTTATGCAAAAAATTTTGCAAATATTTTATCATACAACGATTTTGAAAATAATATATTGATTTTTATTGCTCGAGCTGCAATGAACGGCACACGGCATGAACTTCATGTCAATTTACACAGCTTGACTGCTGCCAAACCGACTCGTCGTTATAATTTTGTCCATTCGATTATGCCAATAATGAAGAGCACATGGGCGAAGAGCGGCTCTGTTCGAGAGCTTTAAGCGTGATAAGATTATATACTCATAATGGTTTATCGAGAAAGTGGCCAAAGAAACGGGGCGACGATTTGTATGTCAGTATTGAGCGGCCACTTTCTAAGAGAGGTCATGCGCGTATAATTTCTCGCGCAAGCCATGCATCTAGTCGTGTTAATCGGTGGTTTTTTAATTTTTATTTTTGGCAGCTCCCTCGGTTCGTTTGGCTCTTTTCAAAAGGATGGTAAGCAAGCTGCAGTTTTCATTTTATAATCTTTTATAACCAAATTCTATATATATATATATATATATATATATATATATATATATATATATAAATCTACTCGAATACAACTCCATTATTATTTATTGTTTGTTTATTTATTTATTCAGTAGTCGTTGATTCAGGTAGTTAAAAGTTTCGTTTTATTTACTATTGTTTACTATTGTTAAACGTCGTGGATTTCACTTATCAAATCAAGAATTTATCACGAATCACGTGTATATATATATATATATGTATGTATATGTATGTATGTATGTATGTATGTATGTATGTATGTATGTATGTATGTATGTATGTATGTATGTATGTATGTATGTATGTATGTATGTAATATACTCAGTGGCCCAAGACTTCTATTCATTCATTTCGATAGTCGAATTTTTTCGAACAGACGTTATTATAATAGCGTGTCTGCGAGATACTTTCTTTGGCTTCAATTGAGCTCGTTATGTATATGGAGATGTTTTTGAAATATGGACGGTTTCGCTTGTAAAATAATATACTTTAATAAAATAGTAATACAAATGAAGAAGAAAAAAAAACATTGTTTTATAATAATTTTCAGAAAATGTGAATTTCAATTTAATATAATTATGTATACTTTGGTGACTTTCTCCTTTGTAGATTTTCAGAGTTTTCTGGGCAACTTGCATCCTCGAACATCCGACGATGCTCAGACGGTTGCGGTGAAAAATTTGATCGCGCGACTGCTGGGAAAGAATGCATCGTTATTCGATGTCCTCGTTAACGCGGATATGAAATATAATGGGAAAGACATGTTTAAGGTTGGAGACTTTTTAATTTTTATACGAGAAAACAGACAAAATTTTAATGGCGTTGGATGATTTATTTATATATTTCTTTATACGACGAATCAGATAAAAAAGTCCGAGCCCGATAAAGTTACGATCGTCGGGAGTTCCGGCGTCGCGGTCGCTTGGGGCCTGCACTATTATTTGAAGACATACTGCAACTGTCATTTATCGTGGGAAGGATCGCAGCTGACTCTGCCCAGCGTGTTGCCTGACGTCGACGAAGCTATTTCATCCAATGATCGGTAATTATTCATGTATACGCGTAACACGATAATTTTTACAACAAATTGCCATTCCCGTATCGTCGGCACTTATCTATGAAACGTGTATTAAATATCGTTAACAATAGTTTCAGGTACTATCAAAACGTGTGCACGGCTGGTTACAGCTCCGCTTGGTGGCAATGGGAACAGTGGGAAAAGAACATTGACTGGATGGCGCTCAACGGTTTCAATTTGGCCCTGGCATTTCACGCCCAAGAAGCGATCTGGGAAAGGCTGTATCTGAAATTGAACTTAAACAGGGATGAAATCGCTGCGCACTTCGGGGGACCTGCTTTTTTGCCTTGGTAAGGCAGTTGGTCACGGCTGTATTCTTACTTTTTTAATAACTATGTATATACAGTCTGTCAAATAAGAGCGTGGTTGTGTTAATTTATAAAAAACATTATTTGATGAAACTTTCATATTTGTATATACATTGTACCCATTACAAACGATGATGCAATTCGATCAATAATGTCCCGACTGAGACGACCAATCCAATGTAACGATGCCAGATTGAACCTTCCACTCAATGCAGAACTTGCTGCAGTGTTTAGGATCGTTGTCCTCCCGCAGAATCCAATCTTCGTTTTTTCTGATGAACCACCGTTTGACAGATGGCAGTATAGCCTTTTTATAGATTTTTATCATTTTCTCGGCATTTAGGTTGTCTATAAAGAGGTGGAAAGTGCCAAATCCCTGCTTTGAGAAGCAGCCCCAAAGATGCACCTTTATTCCGTGTTGTACGGTCCGCTGAACATTGGTAGAAGTTGACCAGGATCGCGTGAGGACACAACGTGCCCATATAGAACATTCATCGGTAAAAATGACATTTTCAAAATCTCTATCAATATTCTCATTCGCCCAAGCGAGTCGCTTTGTCACACGTTTTTCAGTCAACAGTGGCTTCTTTATTGTGTTGCACCATTTCAGGCCATGAGTACGAAGTTGGGTTTGAATAGTTTCGTAGGATATATCTCAAGCTTTTGCCATTAATTTTTCTTGTCCTTGCCGCTGTGTTGAAGCAGAATTCCGCGAAAACAGATTCACTATTCTTTCTTCATCTTTTTTGTCCACTTTTCCTATCGAGCCACATTCTGGTGAATCATCGACATTTTTAGATACTTTAGATCGCTGTAGCCACTTCTGTACAAATGATTTCGACTTTCTCATATATTTAGCAGCCGCTGTTTGCGATATTTTAGGACCTTTCGATGCAAAGGAACACAGCCTCGTAGCGCGACGCGTACTTAGTACTCATGGCGTTTAACGCGAATCTCTTTCAAAAGATCAACGACAATTGAATCTTTGTTGAAAATGTATCAAGGACGAAGCTTTTCTCTATCAGTTCGACAAAGGAATTAGAACAAAATCTTTCATTACCTGTCAGTAAAGTCGGTGATGCTCTTAATTGACTGACTGTACAATCGATGGTACATTAAATAAATCAAATATATATAGGATCTTGAATGAATACAAAATATCAGCGCCCGTCTTATTGAAAAAAAAAATTATATATTGATGTGTTCAAATTCGATTAATAAAATTAACCATTTGATTGCTTATTTATATATATATATATATATATATATATATATTTCCTAATCGACAGTTATATAAGAATAAAAAATACTCTTAAAAATTGAAACGCGATGTTTTGATATTATATACTGATTAGAAGTTGAGTTAATATATCATTAAGATACATACATGTATATATATATATATAAATATCAACTTGAAGTTTAGGATTTGATTTATTTATAGAGAACTTGCGTACCCGTGCTTTTTGTCGCTTTGATGTATTAAGTGCAATATATATATATATATATATATATATATATATATATATATATATATATATATATACATACATAACTATACATAAAATGGCACTTATACGATTTCGATGATTTATTTAAAATCACACAATAACAGACGCCTGTTCTACAGGTCGAGAATGGGCAACATCCGTGGATGGGGCGGTCCACTGTCCGAGGGCTGGCACAGCCACACGATAAAACTGCAGCACTCGATACTGAAACGCATGAGGGATCTCGGTATCACTCCGGTTTTGCCAGCGTTCGCCGGACACGTGCCGGACGATCTTGCGCGTGTCTTTCCTAACGCGAATGTAACCCGAGTAAAGCAGTGGAACGATTTTGAGGATCATTACTGCTGGTATGCTCGTCAGTCTTAACACTTCAATGATATTAAAGTCTGCTTTACCACGATGAATAATGTTATAATTGTACACTATCTGTGCTGTCGATTCGAATAAAGACAAACGTCGATCGTACGCACGTACGGATAACGGCATATCGTGCATATAAATCGACTGATATACATAAATGAATGAACAAAGATTTTCAATCGGCCATACTTATTTTATTCTATTATTCATTGCTAAAATCAACGATTGTATTGGATACACAGGTAAACCGTATATTTATATGTGGTTTAAAAAATTACAGTAAATGCGAACGAGGAATTGCAGAATTATTTATTTTAGATACTTTAATATAGGCATGATACTAAACCATTAGAGTAAGTGAGCATAACTATATTGATTTATTTTATGAATAATTTAGCGTTTAATTTACAGTCCATATGCTTTAGCGCCGACAGATCCGCTTTTTGGGACTATTGGGGAAGAATTTTTAAAAATGGTAAGGATATATACGTTTGTACAATATGTATATATCGAAGAAGATGGGCTCTATAATACATTTGTTGGTTATTTTGATCGTCTTCGTTGCGCCCGCTAATCGTAAAATTTGATGACGTTATTTCGCAGTACATCGACGAGTTTGGCACGGATCACGTTTATAACTGCGACGCCTTCAACGAGAACGACCCGCATAGCGGCGATCTCGCCTATTTACGAGCGAGCGGAAGAGCAATTTACTCAGCAATGAGCAATGTCGATCCCGATGCAATTTGGTAATTTTGTACAGATAAATTAATGAAAGTTGTTCATTACAAATTTAATATTACAATGATTAAGTTATTTCAATATAATCTATGGCGCGAATTACGAAACGAAAGCAAAATACTTGTATCGTATGATTGTGATTTACTCGTATATTTAGTTTATATGGCATTCGTAATAATAAGTAATGTCCAAGTGAACGACGTATATCACATATGTATTTAATATAAGATATAAATTTTAAAAACTGATAAGATAAATATATTGTTGTTAAATTTTAACAAATGGCCATAGGTAGTTCTAATATATTAAAATTTAGATTGAAACTAGGATAAAAATGAAGTGAACAATAATGAATTTCAGGATGATGCAAGGCTGGCTATTCGTGCACAGCTCTTATTTTTGGAATATCAATAGAGTTCATGCGTTTCTTACGTCCGTTCCAATTGTAAATACGCTAAATTTTTGACACATTCTTCATTATATCACGTTAAAATCAATATATATAAGATTTTCTACATATATAAACTTTCTTGATTACAGGGAAGGATGATTGTTTTAGATCTTCAATCAGAGCAGTTTCCGCAGTATGAAAAGTTCGACTCATATTTTGGACAGCCTTTTATTTGGTGTATGCTTCATAATTTTGGGGGTACACTTGGGATGTTTGGATCTTCTGAAATTATAAATAATGTATATTAATAATACACATAACTTAGACAGTCAGTGTCGAACGAAACAACAATGAAAAAGAACTTTCATTGATGGCATAACGGAACCAAAACTCATCTGTCAATACTAAGCTCGGGTCGGTTTAACGATCCACACTAGATTTTTATTAACGTAAGCAAGAGTGTTTTGTCTAAGATTCTACAAAGACATTTATCATACACCATCGATGAAGTGACTGATTCCATTGATGTTTGGTTCGGTATTGCCTATTTGAAATTATATTCTGAATTCTATTTGAAGAATATCACGGGCGTCGTTACTATTCTATGGATAGTCTGAATCATTCCGAATTGACAACCTGCTATAAGTTTCGATATATTCACTAGACTATATATCTTATAACCATATATAAATAGACAATAGAGCGATGATGATATAAGTATAGATATATTCATCAGACTATGGATAATAGATAATAGATTGCGGAAAAACTATTTCTGCATAACAATCAAATCGTATCGGAATTTTGATAATTAATTTGAAGTACTGAATAAATGTCAATAATATATATATTGAATACCTTTATTAAATCTTAGGATGTTAAAAGGAATTTCAGAAAATTGATTTAATTTAAATAGTATATATTTAATGATTTAGCAAATTTCAAACGGAACACATATACAAGGTTATATGTTACAAGATTCACGTGATCTTATAGCCCCGTGTTACTATGCCTATTTCTTACTCAGAAAAACTCACTGTGATGTTCAATATACAATGAATATTTATTCCAAATATAATTTAATTTCGTCTTTAGGTTGTGCTAATTGTCTAATTCTATAAAGTAATTAACTTAGATAGATTGTTGTTTACGGAACTGTATTATTTAATGCAAATCCGATTACGTCTATGTGTATTTGGTGCTTTTACATATACATTTCATCTCTCAATGATTTTGACGTGTTGTTGCACTGTCGATTATGATTCTTTGCCGTTCTTTATAAACACAAAAAAAGCTAAACATATCATACGGCTCGGTAGATATATATGAATGCAGTTTGGTAAATTTTCTAAAAGCATCGATAATATATGCTAAAAATCCTTTTTTGATTTTTTAAATTGACCCAGATGGTTTACCTGTAACATTTAGAATAGTAAATTTTTTTATTTATTATTTGCAACAGACCTTCGCTCGTACTATTGGTTACAGAAAACTCAATACATTTCAGATCATTTTGAATATATATAACTCATCTTTCATGTTTAGGAACCAATATATCCTAATAATATTTTTGATAGCTTTTTTGGTGATAAAGTGTCCAAGATTAACGAGACTTATTTCAATTATATTAGGTTTTATGGTTCTAGAAACGTAAAGTATAGTCCGCAAATTTGATCTTTTCATTATACTCGACCATCGCGTCTTTCAAATTAATAATATTCAATTTCTTCTAACTAATTACGTATTTTTAACTTGTTGCGAACTTGTCAAATGTGAATTCGACTTGTAATGATGTTCGTTCAAATGATTTACCTTTTCTTTTAATACCAATCTCGCGACACACCTACTAAACGTAAATGCATGTCTCATTCTTGTACTGGTTGATACAAATCCTCAAATTTATAATTATCTAACAGAATATCTCATTTTAACATTAGCGGATTGATGTCCTTTTTGTTTAATGATATGAGAAAGCTATCATAAGCTGTAATATTTTTAAATCTTAGATCTGCTAAAGGAAAATGAAATCCCTTAAGCGCATATACGATAGAGCGATAGATATTCTATCTAGAAACTATTATCGTTTGTTATTTCAGTTGCACTTACTCGATGGCTAAAATGAAATATCGATTTCCACACATTATTAAATTATTTTTAGAGTGGAATCACTTGCTGATGAGTTGATGAATTCACTGGTATTATTTTTCCATACGGACAGATCTGGGTGCGATGCATTGGTGAATTATACTATTATTATTAATCTACTATTATTCTATAGCCATCAGATGTCCCCTTTATTGGCAGTTGAAGCAACGCTCATCTCTTTGTCTGCCTACTGGCTGTAAGTCCCTTGGAAGACATTCAGCAACCCTCGTTCTCTCTTGCAGACTTTTAAAGGTTACCGATCACGTGCCAGCATTAAATGATTTATTGTGCATGTTGATGTTTGTTTTTTAAGCATCTAGCTGATCTTACTTTTGCTTTACTTTGTAATTCCATACAGCCAATGCTGTCAATCTAGTAGTTAATCAAGCTTCTTATGGCTTGATTGATCTTGATCACCTTGCCTGACCGCTTTTCCACGCTTCTATTTCGAATTTTTTCAAAAAACCATTCGTAGTATTCGATGACCAAATATGCTTTGTATGCTCTGTAATAGTTAATCCATAAAAATTATCAACTTTTCAGCTCTTGATTGAAATCATGTTACCGCAGACACCTTTAGTATTGCACTTATTAGGACGTGTATATTGCTCTTATATAGTTAATCATGTTTGATGGATCATCTCCATATGCTGCTTTCATCGCTGAAAGGTACTGAACTCACCAACCAAATATGTACATGATTTTACCCTTATCGGTAAATCTGCATTAGTTTCGTTCCTCAAATGTATGGATAAATGCAGAATAATCCGTTCTATATGCACAAAATATCCAACACTCTTTGTAGAATGTCTCTTATCCTTTTTTTTAATGTTAGCTCTCTTCTAGGGAATTTACTTTTAGTCTCATTTATACCTGAATTATCATTTCTAAAATCTCATTTTTTGTGAATTTTTGTGAATCTTGTTGAGTTCTATCTTAATTGCTCGACGGCTTTGTACATTCCGAAAAAAACTGTTTCTTCTCCATTTTCAGAATTTATTCTTTGATTCAATTCTTCTAAGAATTTCCAGATTGGATGATTAAAATGTTCAAATTAAGACGAACACTTAAGTTCAGTCTTTGTTCTGTCACAGATAAACCACTCACATCTGTAATCAGGATATAAAAAGGAACTTCAGAAAATCGTTTAATTTATGCAAATATATATTCAATACTCAATAAAATTACAAATGGAACGCAGAAACAAGTGGCTTCAGAATTCGCGGATAGAAGAAATCCACTGCAGCCATGTATACCTTTAGCTTATTACTTTAGGATGCTATTTCCTCTTTTATAATTTAAATATAAATGATATTTTTCTACTAGCAATCTAATACAACCTTCCTGGTATGATACAAGTATATGACATGTATCAGTGTATGATACTTATTATTATCACAAAATTTATTTATTATTTAAATGTATAATTAAGTTGCATATATCAATTATAAAATACCAAAGACCCCTCCTCCCTACTTATAATTCATTTATTCTTGCTTGACGAACATTTTTAATGATATCCCTGAACAATATATTATAGATATTTTTAAAAGTATTTTAATACTAAGTTTGATGACAATTAAAAAGTGTATTAGATTAAACGATAGTATAAATATTATCGTAAGACGATAATATATTTGGAATAAATATATTATAGAATAAAATATAGTATTTTAATGATGTAGTAATTACAAACATTCGATCAATGTTGATTGAATAATTGGATTAATAATTCCAATAATTCATTTGTCTATAAGAATATAAACAATATTAAAGTGCTTTCTTTACTTCATAATTTTATATTTAATAATTTTAGAGAGTATTTGAAGCTAGAAAAATGCAGAATAGTACCATGATTGGTGCAGGAATTGCCCCAGAAGGAATAAATCAGAATTATGTTATTTATGATTTAATGACTGAAATGTTTTATCGAAATGAACCAGTAAATCTCGAATCATGGTACGTAAAAATGTTCTCTTACTCATGTTAAATAAATTTATGTTATATATTATATCTTATTATGTGTTGATAAAATAAGAGGGCAAATCGGTTATAGGTTTGCAAATTATGCATCAAGACGCTACGGTTATGCCGGTGAAGGTATTCAAATGGCCTGGCAGGAATTGGGGCGCTCTATTTATAATTATAGTGGTATAATCAATATTAGAGGCCATTACACTATCACGAGGCGCCCGAGTCTTAACATTAAACCATGGGTACTTACTTATCAATTTTAAATTTAAGTAACCGTTATAATGATTTAATTTTGCAATATATGAGTTACATTATACGATGACATTTTATCATTTATTTTATAGCGTTAAAAATTAATATAAACTATTATGTTTCTGTGATTTTCTTCGAGTCATTAATACTACATATTTCAAATTCAAGATTTTAAAACACATATAAATCGTAGAAATTTTAGATTTAATATATAAATTTAAAATTATAAAGTATAAATTAAAATTAAATATAAATCATAACTAGAAAATCAGAATAATTAAAAATTCTAACCTAATTTTCCAATAAAAAAAATTAAATTTTCTAATTTTGGACTTAACTATACTGGACTAATTATGGAATTTTCAAATGTTTAATTCCAATAATTCTGATATTTTCTTACATTTAGACATTTTGAAAACTGTCAAATACTGTAATTATCTACTTTGTGTATATGTATGAGATGCTTCAGATAATATTTTCGGGAATCTATATAAATTATACTACATGAAATTGCAATGAATTTTCATATAATTAATAAAGTATTAATAAATAACGAACTTTTAATCGTTAATATTTTCAGTACTGGTATGATTTAAACTCTTTCTTCATGATATGGAGTAATTTTGTAAAAGTAGATGATACAACCGCGAGAAGTGATTTATTTAAACATGATCTTGTTGACATTTCGAGGCAAGCCTTACAGATTACGGCCGATTTCATATATCTACGGATCAAAAAATCATACGAAGCGGAGAATATTACAAATGTACAGTAAGTATTAACTGTTTTATCTGTTTAAAGGAACAATAGTGGTGTCGATGTATCGAAACTATTTTATATAGAATGAAGATGAAAAAAATTGAATTATTCATATATTTTAAGAAAAAAAATTCCAATGTGAATAAACAGTTATTCATAAACATTCGATTTTTTACATGCTTTAGCATAAACCGATCGTTAGGTTTATGACGCTACCTCCGCAGTGGCTATGCACAACATGTGTCTAAATTGCTATCTAAGTTCAGTTAAGCATATCTGAAAAATTATGCTGTTTTGGGGCCTAGGTATTGTTGCACCTTGTTACTGGAAGTGCCACTTTATGTCTATGCCCGCTGCTATAAGTTAAAGTTTCGATTTGAAAAAAATTAAGTTGGTCATGATAAAATTCTAAAAAATTAAGGTCAAGATCAATGTTAGTATCACGATCGAGTACGTCGATTTAATTTATACAACTTTTGTATAATATTCTTTTCGAAAACACTTTCCCTACGACTTTTTACTTGTTTCTGCACTTTTTTAGTATTGTATGCATTAAGAATATAAAATGCTTGCAAATTGAGCTGAACGAAGAAAATAAAAAATGGCTAAAAATGTAGAAGACATAATTTTAAAAATATAAAATCTCCACTAATTTATTAGATAATTAAATAATTAATCTGCTAAAAAATTATCACACATGCAGATCAATGTCAGCCCAGTTGCTGGAATTGTTCGACGACCTGGAGGAGCTGCTGGCCTCAAGCCCGGACTTCCTGTTGGGTCGTTGGCTCGAGGAAGCCAAATCTGTGGCGCGTACTCGGCGCGATCGGGAGAACTTCGAATTTAACGCGCGTAATCAGATAAGCCTATGGGGCCCCAACGGCGAGATAGTTGATTATGCCAATAAACAGTGGTCCGGAGTAGTCAGCGATTATTTTCGCCCCAGGTGGAAGCTCTTTCTCGAAGGGCTCGAGCAATCGCTTCGGGATCATCTGTCGCTGAACGGGCCAGGTTTACGGCGCCTCATCTACAATGAAGTCGAACTGCCCTTCAGTTATTCTAAGAAAATTCATCCTACGGTACCTGAAGGTGCTTTAACTTTAATTATAATTTACTTTTTGCAATTCTGAAGATAATATATTATGTAACAATGGAAAAGGTTAAACTTAGTTTTTTCATTCCATGTAGACTATGATTTATATATATACATCATCCATTCTATGAATAAATAAGTAATTATATTTTCCATTAAGCAAACACCCACCCACCCACCCACCCACCCACACACACACACACACACACACACACACACACACACACACACACACACACACACACACACACACACACACACACACACACGCACACACACACACACACATACACACACATACACACACAAACACACAAATTTCTTCTTTAAACACTTGTTTTCTAAATTGTTGAACATTTGAATATTATGTCTAATAGGGATTTTTTTCATCTTTGAATTATATAACAGAACAGCTGAAATTTATATTACTCGGCTAGATCAACTATTAGTATATAATCGTCAATATATTTAATGACACGTACTTTTAATCCAAATTTTTCACAGTTTTAATTAAGTTAATTCAATGCAGTATATAGTTAAGGTACATCCTATTTGTTTAACAATCTAGAAGCATCCACGATAGAAGATTATTTGTATTTGTGTCGAATAATAATTTCAATAGAAATTATAATAATAATACTTTAAAACATTATAATTTTATATTTATTTACTCGCAAATCTTAAATACGCGAAAAATAATAGAAGTAAATTGGTAGTATTTTATTATTACTAAAACAAATATTTTAGAAAGTAATTCAATATGAAAAGAATATACAGGTTGTTTGAAGAATCGATTTTAGAATATGTTTTAAAGTAAATAAAAGAATTATTATTCATATATGCATTCAAAATACAGTTGTTTGTTTAGCTTAAGACTTTTTTTCTTATATGTTAACTACATTTTTAATTAATTAAATGCTTCTTATTATTTTAGGCGACAGTATTCAGATTGCTGTTAGAATACACAACAAATGGAGGCAATTATGGACATAAATTTTCATAAATTAGACTGATATTTAAAGATCATGATGAGGATATTTAAAGATCCTCAGCATTTAAATAACTCAAATGTTTCACTTTGATAGACTTGCACTTCATATTTATTAACATTTAATCATTATGCATGAACTATGATGACAAAAGTGTAAATTTAACATATATTAAATTGAATTTTTCTATAAACTATTTAAAACAGATTAAGAAATACTATAGTAATTTAGCACTTGTTCCTTCCTTGCATTCTTTTAACAGTTAGTTTTTTATTCTTAAAGATTGATCAAGTTTTCTAGGTCTTAAAAATAGCATTAAGCAACACTGACACATACTTTGTGAAAATATGTGACACTTTCCATATTCAGATGTGTTTTCTAAGTATGTGTCAGTATACTTGTAAAGTACACTTGTAAAGTAAACTTGTTGAACTTTTGAATGATTTTTACAAGAAATTTTCAAGGTGCTGAAGGTTATGTAGGGACCTAGAATTTTCCATTGTATTTTGTTTCACCATAAAAATGAAGGGTGTTGTATTCAAAATAATCTTGCCTTTCAAATCACTTTTCTGATCATATTCAGGTCAAATTGAAGGTGATTCTGGAATATTTTTTGAAGAATACTCCAAATTTGATATTTATGGTTTGTCTCTATAAAGCTAAATGAGTTATAGAAGTATTGCAGGATTTTAAAGCAGTCTAAACTGTTTATTTTAATTTGCTTCGAAACTCGATATCCCTTAATTCTATTTTGGCAGATTTAGATTTAGCTGCTTAACATCCATAGAACAATTTATCCCTTTTCCTGTTCAAACTACTTTTTGTAGGTTTATATAATTAATATAATATAACAGATTAAATAATTATGTGAATTTAATTACTTTACAATCAGAGACGGTGCCTATCGAAGGAAGCATTGATACTTGTAATTTAGTTTTAGAGTTTTAGTGGTGCGATCCTCATCGGTGTTCATCCTTCTTTTCTTTGATCACTTCTTTGGTTTCTTAATATTCTGATTTTCCATCGGATGGGAGCTCGTAACTATTGCCTGTAAGTCGGTAGTTATGAAACAGTATTTCAATTCTGTATTGTTCTTGGAGTCATCAGGAATTTTTGTATAGCTCATTACGTTATCTGATGTCTCACATCATCTATAGCCCGCAGCCACGGGCTTAGCTCACTAGCACACTTAGCGCCACTTAGCGTGAAATCGTCTGCACTATTCTCTACATGTAGTTGGTGATCTTTGCTTCGTAACTTGGCCACTGTCTATGATCTATGTTCTGGAACCATGCACGAATAAATGGTAAGACAATAATCGTAAAGAACAGATCGGTAATTCTCTTAATTCTGCAGAACAGATGCTAGTAGTCGCATAAAGGTTCCTTCAAGTTTTAGAAAGTATTTCGAGACGTTGGATCTTCATATACGGATTGTATATATTGCGATGTTTCAAATTTTAGCTTTAGCAATTCGAACATTGGATGTATTGTTGCTCCACGCATTGTTGCTCTTGGATTGGCTACATATTGGAGATCAGGTGAGTTTTCTGTGAATCGTGACCTCTAAATATTAGCTGGAAAAGCTCCATGGAAGATAGGGATGCTCTTTTTGAAAAAAGACTGCTGTGGATTTGGTTTTGTTGATATTAGGTTTTGGATAGAAATATGTTTAGCTGGGCTGTATCAAAGTAATGTTGTATTTTGTAATGGATAATGGTTATTCCATCTGCATAGAACGTGGTTATCATGACGAGAATGCTAGAGATATGTCTGCAGAATAGATTGATTAAAATAGGCGAGAATTTGGGACCTTGCGTGACACTTTCACTGATAGGTCTCAGCGAAAGCATTAGACGTTACCGAGGAAACAGTTAGGATGATTAATTTGTATATTAGATGTTCGTGTCAAATACTGTCAAAGAAAATTCTGAATGTCTGAACATCTAAGAATATTATGACAGTATACTATTTTTTATTCAGGCGATCAGCAATGAATCCCAAAACTCTCAGGAGTTGGCAACTGGTACTGTGTTTTAAAAACAATGTTAATGTTCAAACATGAAGCTGTTGGCTTCAATAATTTTGATCACATGTTTTAAGAGCACATTTTCCATTACTTTGCTTAGGTGATTAAGGTGCTGGTGGCAATATGGGGATGGAAATCACTATAGCAGTTTTGGGAAAAGCAATGTAGTTGGATCATGGTAATGACTATATTATAAATGAAAACAATATGTATTCGGAAAAGTATTTTAGAATATTACTTAGAGTAGTAGAGAAAAGTATTTTTGAATATCCCTGTATCTTCTTGCGAGGGGTTCAAGTTAAGAACGGAATAAATTGTATAATAATATATAGAGGTCTTCATATCTGATCTCGTAGTGAGGGGGTGGGAGCAAGTGAAAAGGCTATAGAGCGACTATGGTCGTACATACAAACTTCTATAGGAAAGGTGTTGTTTATCAGTAACACCTAACGTGAATGGTCAAGAATTAGACAATATTAAATTAAAGTTTCTTATAAGTTATTGAAAGTGTTTTCGCCTATTTCATAATATCATAAAGACCTCACCTATCAATGGTTTTGTATACGTAGCATAAAATAAAAAGAACAAACAAATTTGATATAATGAAGTATAACCTCGCTTAAATTAGAGTCCCGATACACCTGTACATTCTGACGGTTTTTGTTGTCAAGGTTATCAAATACCATATTATACAGTATGGCATATTGTTTTAAAAAGCTAATAAAATTATCTATAATTATTTTTTTTTTTATTAAATATATCATATAAAAATGTATATTCATTACTGTATTGTTGACTCAAGATTTCATGAAAAAAGTTGCAGCTCGATTGATAAAAATTTTTAACAACTTAATTTTACCTAGCTTGTTTATGAATTCAATACAGTTTGCCGGAACGCAGCATATGTTTAAAAACTGCTAGTTTTTTGTACTTACCACGGCTTATTCTCTTCATATCTTCCGATATAATATATAAATTAAACTTTTATGTGGAACTTATATTTAAAGTTGAAAATGAGCTACAACTTCCAGTGCAGATTAAAGAAAGATTAAAAAGAGGATTAAAAGGTTTCGTGTGCAACTCAAAATTTACCAATACGCTGAAAAGACAATGTAATTATTGTATAGTTTCGTCTGTTTTCAACTGCATAAATTGTCCTTATTAGAAGTTAATAGATTTACCAATACACTAAAAGTTATATTTATATTCTTACTTTGATTAAGTTTTCGATGTTTTATAAAATAAAAGTTTGATTTAAAATATAAGGCATAAATACATTTCATATAAAGCATTGCCCATTATGAAAAACCACTTTCTTCTCATCTTTCTGGGAGTATATGAATCCCGCACTGAAATGAGATGTCTTTTGAGACTCAGGTCTCAGCAGACTCGAGGTCAGCTAGGCCGTGTGCCATCAAATGGAACAGGTGGAAATCGGAAGAGATTATGTCAACTGAATGTGGTGAATAGAACTATCCATTGAAGCGTTTTCAGGTAGGTTTTCAAATTAAATCACACAACAAAATCAGATTGTCGTGTCTTTGCTTGTATAGTGACCGCTTTTTGTATAGGGCTCTACTCAAATGCATAGATTGAAATCGATAGTAATGTTCCATGATAGTCTCATTCGGTTGGAGCAGATTATAATAAATTGTACCCTGCTGACCCCAGCTAATACAGATAAGGAACTTCAAACCGTAGAATTTGGTTTTGCGGACGATGTTGACGAATTTCTAGGGTGATTCCACGATTTTCTACGTTTAGAATAATTGTATAGTATCCACTTTTCATTATTAGTCAAGATACATTACAACAAAATGTTCTTTTCAGCCATTGAAGCATTATTTTCACGTTTAAAATCATTACTTTTGAAGTCTTGAAACCAGTCTGCATATCTTATTTAAGACAGCACTGTTTCAATAAGAATTGAATGTGCTTCAGCTGTAAATTTCTTTGAAATTAAGTGGAATAAAATTTCTTTGAAATACAATTTATTTAAGAGAAAAGTAAACATTTTCAGAACTAATAAAAAATTACTTTCATTTCAATGAAGTGAAATTCTATACAGTAAAATGTAAGGCTAGATAAAGTGCTTTCTTGCATGTTCATTATCATTCGAAATCCCATGCACGCACTACTGCTACTGACATCTTCGTAGAATTATTAAAGATCTTAATAGATGCTAGCTTATAAGTATATAGCTTATTTTCTTATTTGGTTAAGATTTAGATTGCTCTGCTACAAAAAAAAAAATTCCTGGCGTCCACAAGTAATATGATTAATATAGGTTGAGAAAAGTAATCAACTTTGGTAAAATATCAGTTTAGGAAATAAAAAAGTAAATGATATACTTAACATCAATAAAAAGATAAACTCATTTGTAGTACACCAACATATACAGAAAATAGATTTGCAGTTAAATCTATGAACTGATTAATAACGATAATTTATCTAGGCTGAAACAGTTATACTTACAAATTTTCTTCTTGTAAATGTTGTAATAGTTATACTTCTAAATGTTTTAAAAAATTATTGTCTCTGTCAATTCGTTGTTTTGAAGTGTATAATAACTCAAGTAAAGAAATATTTCAACAGATTCCAAGAGCAATATCGGTTAGCTAAAACGATTTTTCTAAGTCTATAGTTAGATATGCTCACAAGTAAGTAAAATAAGTTGATTTAACAGCAGGCTAAAACAACTGATAAATCGAGAATGAGTTTGGAAGCATCCCTTAGTTATAGATATCAGTGTCCAAACTTGATTGTGGGTAGAAAACTAAGAGACATAAAAAGCCAGTCTTTATCCGTAGTATTAGAACTGATATTGACACTTCGTAGTCAGTTTCAATAAAGTAAAAACTGAATGGCAATTCCAAAGCATAAAAACTCGAAACTTACTTTTATAATGTAAGTGGTGCAAACAATTATAACATTTAATTTTATTCTCTTATTATTTAGTTTGCTTTTAAAGCAATTATGTTGTAGCGTATTTGTAACTTTCGTGTTGCATACAAATTTTTTTAAATTTCTTGCGTTGGAAGTTGCAAATGAAGTAGCATGAAATTTCACCATTAGTAATCTTTAATGACAGCGCGCCTACTATGAACGTCTGAAATAAAGCATTTATATGCATCAATATGTCAGTCATTACATCATATTCACGGATGCATAATTATATTATCAGGCAAAAATGGTAGCCATAGGCGTTAACATAGTACAAAATGCATGTGGGGTGAACTGATTTTTTAAATTAAAAAATAGATGTTTATATATTTAAAATATTTACTTAAACATTGTACTATATTTTATAATACCATAGCATATTAAAAAACAGAAGCAATGTAATATAATTGTTTTCTCTTTATATTTTAATTAAATTCATAATGCAATAAAAAAATTAATTAAATGAAAATAATTTTATAAGTTTATTTATTGCTTTTAAGAATTGTTATACATGTATTTTATTTAAAAACTTAACTGCCATTAATGCCGTAAATTATTGTTTTCTTATCGTATTTAATTTTTATGATTTTCGTGCACTCTTCATGATTTTTCATCATTTCAATATTACAATATAAAATTTAACAGCTGTAGGTTTAGGCATACAAAGAATAATTAATTAGTATATTAATTTAAGCAATGCTTTTACGTACTTCAGTAATATCTATATGACTGCCATTTTTTTAGTTCTTTTCTCCGCCGCTAGTATTACATATTGTATTTAAGTAGCCAATAACAATTTCTACATTTCAATGGTGAAAAACAGCTGTTTATCACTAGCAAAGAAAACGTCGAGTGTGTCTACGGAGGCGCCACTGCATCAAAACAAAAATGGCAGCCCAGAAGCTCTGAACTAGCGAGTATATATGGAGTGAACTTCTTTTTTATGTGTTATACTTCAAATATTTACTTAAATATTGTACTATATTTTATAATTCCATATAATATTTAAAAAAAAGAATACATGCGATTGTTTTCTTTATATTTTAATTAAATACATAATAGAATAAAAAAAGATATAAATAATTTTTGAAATCGATTTATTTCTGAATATTTGTAATTTACATATTTTGTGTTTTGCCTGTTTATAAATGCCTGTTTTCTTATCGCATTTAATTTTTATTATTGTGCCCATTCTTTATAATTTTTTCGTCATCTCAACATCATAAAATAAATTTAGCAGCTAATAGATCGCGAATACCATATAATAAAAACTGAAACATGTACTAATTTCGGTAATTTTCAGTTTTTTCAAAAGAAATGTTTAAAGAACTTCGAAATTTTACTAATTTAAGCAATGCTTTTGTGGATTCCTGGAGTGCACATGGCTGACATTTTTATAATTCTTTCTGCTGTTAGTATCGCATATTATATTTAAGTTGCCAATAAACAATCATAATTTACCTGATGGTTGTAGAAATATAATGAAAATTACGACTTTAAGTTGTGAAATTCGGCTCGAGGCGATGGACATCGAGAGACCCGTATCAACAAAGACAGATGATCAGATAATTTGTCCTTGTCTGTATGTGCTACATGTGTCTCTTGATGTCCACCGCCTCGAGTCGAATTTCACAACTCACGGTCGTAATTTTGATTATTTCCACAGTTATCGGGTAAGTTATAATTGTTTATCATAACGATAAGCTCGCGAAACAACCATTTTTCACCATTGAATTTTAGAAATTGTTATATTATAAAAAATCACTGTCAAACTTTCGTCATGTTACGTAGCATTATGACAGTCAGATTGTACTCCGACATCCCCTTAGGACTTAATGCCGCTTAATGCCCTTAATAAACATTGACAGTTCATAAATTTACAGAATACTATAGTGCATCTTACAGTAGTCTTGTATTTAATATTTTTATAATAGTATTTTAGAACTCAAAACTTAATAGTTATTAAAATATAGTATTTGGTATTGTGTGCACATCAAATGCTTATAATGCATCGAGTTATAAATATTATATGCGTAAATATACACACATAGCGAGCCTCCGGTGATCCGGTGTTGGGGTCCTCCCACAACAACCGATCATAGGCTTCTCTAAGGGCCTCGTGTATGTGTATAGTGTAATATGTTTTACAGCTTGCGGAATGAAAGAAACGCCCATATATACACTAAGCCAATGTAGTGCCTGATTAATATGGGAAAAATGGCATATAGATATATTCAGAATTAGAATATCTATATGCCAATGGAATTCCTAATATCTCTATAGTATTGGGTATTGTTATAATAGCTATATATATATTAGTATCGGAGCAAGACTAAGCGTGACGGAGAGGGAGGAGTACGTGGGTCCGTGGACAGTTGTGTATACTATGTTTTGTATACATACAGTGTCTGCACATCTGTAATGCAGATGCAGTGAGCAAGGAAGCAAAAGGGGAAAAATAATATATAATCCAGCCCGACAGTCGGACTATTCTCGGCGGCTCGGGTGCGGGTCGGGCCTTGCTCGGCGCTCATCGACAACGCGAGTAAGTACGCGACGCGCACGCACACGACTGTGCGAGCCACTGTGTGCGCGTGTTCGAAAGAAAGAGATAGCGTCTTTTATTCTTTGCTACATACAGCTATTGAGAGGGCAGGGACAGGGGGCACTAAAGAAGAAGAGAAAAGGTGATTGCACGTCGTCAACGCGGACGGCACGTTGTCCCTTAAATATCCCAGTTATTTTTCTTATTTCTTCTGCACTACACTGCACGGTCCTCGCCGACGTAAGGTATGCGTATTTGACATCGTATTCTCGGCTCTCGCTCTCCGTGTAGAATCGGGGGAAGACCTTTATTCATGACACTATATGTCGTCTCTTTCTACCTTTCTTTCTTTTCTTAAAGTTTATTTTACACAATTATAAGATATTGCATTTCTCCATTTACTATGTTATACAGCAGTGAGCTGCAACATAATTGTGCTCAAGGAAAGAAAGAGAGAGAGAAAGAGAAAAGCGCATACGTGTGTGCATTTTGTATGGAAAATGTGAGAGAGAAGGAGAGAATCTACTGTGCATGTTCTCCCCTCGTGTGTGAAGTGTGACAGTAGCATAACCGAGTCTATTTATCTATAATAATTCGTTTAGACATTTCGACGAAGAGAGCTTGACACTGGACTATAAAGCTTAGAAGGCCTTAGGACCTCTTAATGCACTTGTTTTTTAGGTTTGCTTTATTTACTTTGTGACACCGTCATTGTGTTCTCTGATTCTCTCTCCATTTTCCTTGCTTCAATAATAAAACTGTGCTTGACAAGACGACAGAAGAATTCAAGCGTTTTTTATTTTGTCAAACATGAAATTTTCTCAATTTTACGTATTTTGCGATCGCTTTTTTTTCAAATCAATTTTTTCTTTATTCCTTTTGATAATTATCATTATTTAATCATTTTTTATTTTATTAAAATAGTTTGGATGGTTATAGTCAAATGGTTTTTATATTATACAGTGAATATGATTTTTGTATTTATTGATTGAATTCAGGTAATAAATACATTCTTTATTTAAATTTAGGTAATTGAAAATGGCCTTACGAGATTTAGTTGAAGGTGATTGTGGAGGTCCGAATCCTCTGATTCGCCTTACTTCACATTTTGTCAAGGATCATGGGTTGAAAGAAGAAGGTGTACGAGATCTATTTGGTCCTGTGGATTCGTTTGAAACAGAAAATTCAGATCAACTTGTTAAACAGTTTTTAGAAGAAAGTTCTGTACATCCACAGACCTTTAAAATGGAAAATCTGCTGCAAGAAATGCGAGACATAGATCAATGTATATATCCACCAGTTACTGCACCAGGAGTTGTTGAAGAGTTAACAAATCAAGATACTGCATGGGCGAATCAGTATCTACAATCTGGTGGACATTTTCAAGTAAATTTTCATTTCCATTTCAATAGAAAATATTTGTCTATATTTAAAATGGCTTTCTAACAATGAAGATGATTATTAACTAACTTAAAAAGTTGAATCAATTCAGAAACTCATTAAGATGTTGCAATCAATAATATGTTATTTCAAATTATAAAAGCTCATATATTTAAAAATTATTTTATACAAAGTAATGAAATTGTTGAATTTTATATGAATTAAAAAAAATTTAATATTATTAAACAAAAAGCTTGATATTATTGAAACTGAAATATTAGTTGAAATTAAATTTTTTAATATGAACTCAATTTTCATATAGGAAAATCATGCAGATGATATTTGGAATGCTCAACCGCTTATTTCAAATGCCAAAGTTGCCTTCCCAGGAGAAACTCATGAACTAGGCCTTGATCCAAAATGGGCTGAGGAATACCTAGAACATAGTATTGACAATCCTGATACTACTGACAAAAAATCTGAGAACTCAGATTTTGCTTATTCAAAATTTATGAAATTTATGAGACAAGAAGGTGATCTTCCTATAGAAACTACAACTGACAGGAAAATTAAGGAGTTGGATAGTAAATGGGCTTCTGAATTTACTGAAATTCAAAATGTAAAACCACTGGAAAGTAATGGCACAGAACCTAAAGTGGATGATGCAACGGCCTTAAGTGCTGCTGATGAACAATCTGCAGTGGCTGGAAGTTGGACTAACGAATTCTCACAAAACAATCCATCTAATGAAGGTTAGATAAGTAAATTTGGATTTTAAATTTTAGTAATTTTATTATACATTTTAAAAATGAAATATCTTTTTTAAATAGAATTAACATCGTGTTGCAACTTTACAAGTGGTTGCCAAAAAGATACAAATTAAAAGATAAAAGAAAAGTTGAAAAAAAAACGCTTAGTTTTTAAAGACAAATTAAGAGAAACTGTATAAGTGTTTGCCAAAAACATACACGTTAGATAATAGTAAAAGAAAAATTGAAAAAAAAAACTTTTTGTTTTCTTTTGTCAACTGTACAGGTTGTTATCAAAAAGTTATGAAATTTGCAATAACAAAAAAGCAGGTTTAAAGAACTTTTAATTAAATTAGTTTACTCTTTAAAGAGTACTTATCATTTTCTGTGCTCAGATACAGAAAATTTTGAATCGGCGTTTTGGGAGCGACTTCAAGGCGAATGGGAGAAATTATCGCCTAATAATATCTCTTCTACTCAACCATGGGTTTCGGAATACGAACGTTTTTACGACCCTTTCAAGGAGTACAACTTCAGTGAAGAGAATCCAACAACGAATCTCCCGAATCCACTAGAAGAAGGAAAGCGTCGACTGAACGATGGGGATCTACCTGGTGCAGTACTATGCTTTGAAACTGCTGTTAAACAAGATTCACAGAATGCAGAAGCCTGGTTTCTGCTCGGTAAAACACAGGCACAAAATGAGCAGGATCCTCTAGCCATCTCTGCTCTCAAACAATGTCTTACACTGGATCCAACGAATCTTACAGCAATGATGGCTCTTGCGGTTTCTTATGCAAATGAATCTTATCAAAATCAAGCTTGCTTGACTTTAAAGGAGTGGCTGTTAAAAAATGATAAATACAAGCATCTTAAGCCATTGAAATCACCTACTAATCCACAGCTGCAGACAAATGTTTCTACAATTTTATTGAAGTAAGTATGATAATGTTTTTTATTTATTTTTTTTTTACATTAATTTTTATACTAGTATTTGTAAAGACGTTTCTGTTATCAAAGTTCTATAAATAAATAAATTCGTGACGCATGCGCGTGTGAATTTCCAAAGGTTTGATCTTCTGGCTCTGGATAGAGAACCACATTTTAACTAAATAATTTAAACGTACAAGACATTCAACATACATACACAATTCATTGACATTGATGTATTTGAATTTTTTGTTTGACATTTTATACTTTTTCTAATATTAGCAAATAATAAGTATTGTCAGGGAAATATATAGCACCATATGTACTGAGTGGGTTAAAATTGTGAAAACTAATTACATATATGCTCTACATCGATTATAGTCTAATTCCATTCATTCAATAATAATTAAAAGTATTTTATTTTCATTAAAAATAAATTATAGTGATATAAAAGTTTCATTAATAGTTACTCCAATTCAGTATTAAAGAAAAATTGTTGGATACATTTATTTTTTTATTTTTATTATAATAAATATTAATTTTATTTCAGTAACGTTCACGAAGAAGTGAAAGATTTATTTATCCAAGCTGCCCGACTACAGCCATATGGTACGATTGATGCTGATGTTCAATGCGGACTCGGTGTTTTATTTAATCTGTCTACTGAATATGATAAAGGCGAAGATTGTTTTAGAGCAGCATTACAAGCTAGGCCTAAGGTAATTCTTTTGCATATACTTAATCTTCATATTATTATAGTTAGAATAGAACATTAATATTTAAACCTTATGGAAATAGTATTTATTATTGCAAATATTTATCCTTATAATTATTAACAATCTTGAGAAGAGAAGAAAAAACCACTTAGTTTCACAAGTTTTTTTATTAATTGATTTCAGTTTCAGTTTTTAAGCTATTTTCAATATTACATATTTATTGTTTATTATCAGGAAGAAATTCCCTTTTACAATATTTATAAAATATATATACAATATAATAACAATTAATATTACAATTTTTAAAAAATCATAACTGAAATAGATTTAAATGAAACATGGTTGGTCATTACAAATAAAAAAATTAGTAAGCTGAAAATATAGATGATATAATCGTATTCTTTTATTAATTATTTTCAGTAATTATTAAAAATTTAATATGCAAAACAGCTTAAATATATTTTACATTAGCATTTCTGAATGTTAGCCTGTAAAACATTATTAATACGAAATATGTTGTAATACTATTATATAATTACAGGATCCAATGTTATGGAATAGATTAGGAGCTATTTTAGCAAATGGTGAACGTTCGGAAGAAGCAATAGAAGCTTATCACCAAGCACTTCAACTTGCACCAGGTTTTATTCGTGCTAGGTACAATCTTGGTATCTCTTGCATCAAATTAAATGCTTACAAGTAATATTTGTATTCAAACTTCATTTTTTATTTATTAATTCTTATTAATAAATAAATAATAATCATTATGATTTTTTAAATATTAATAAATATACATATTTATAAATTATAGAGAAGCTGGAGAACATTTATTAACAGCATTGAATCAACAAGCTGCCGGAAAAGGAATATTTGGAGAAAAAGCGCCCACAACAGTGATGTCAGATACGATTTGGTCTTCTTTAAGATTGGTGTTATCATTGATGAATAAATATCATCTAAATGATGCTATAGAAAACAGGTATGCAAAATACTTTATCATTAAAACTGAATTATTTTTAAATATAATAGCTAAAATATTTAAAATTTAAGTATTATTTTATACGTAAAATTAGTTTAATCAAATTTGTTAAAATGAAATTTATTATTTATTACAGGGATCTAGCAAGGTTAAATAAAGAATTTGAAATGGAATAGGGTAAAAAAGCAATACAAACCGTTACAGTAACATTGTTGGTTATTTTGAATTGAAGTAAAATGCATGATATGTACTGGTTTGGGAAAGTTCACTGTTTGTCACATACCAGTAAAAAACATGCTTTTTATTACAATTGTAAACGTTATGTTATTTGTTACTGCGAAACGCGAAATCGTCAGACAATGTAAAACATTTTTTAAAATTATAATTTTCTCCAAATATTGGATTAAATAATAAACCAGCCATATTCTTTTTTAACGAATTTGTTTTTGGAAGAATTTACTATGTACATGTACAATTTAAGAAGGTACGGTGAATCGTAATTGAACTGGATTTTGTAAATAAATATTTTTAATAAAAAAAATTTTTAAAATTGTCGCATCGACAAAACAAAACTGTCATTTTATTTTAGATAAATTATGATTACTTTGTAGTTTTCTTTTTAGGTTTACGGGATTCTTCTAACTCTTTTAATTTATGTGCCAATTTATCTCTGTCTCGTTTAGTACTGATTTCTGGCTTCCTGTGCCTAAATTCTTTTTGTTTCTTTCGTCGAATAGCATTTCCACAGCCATGTATTTCTTGTAATCCTACATATAAAAGTTTATTCTGTTTTGCTATTTTTTAATACTTAAATATATTTATACTTTAACACATTAATACTCTTACCATGTTCTAAACAAAACCATTTTTTACAAAATTCACAAATAAGCTTTATAAGTTTGGTGGATTTCTTACAACCATCAAATGAGCAGATAGAGTTCGATTTTGTGAATTCCTTAATTATTTTCTCAAAGTCGTCAGTTTCTCTATTTTCTTCTGATATATTTTCTGTTCCACTTTGCTTTGTTTTTCTTTTTTCTACTTTATCTACATTCGTGGCAATATCTAAATCTGACTGCTCTATAATTTCTTCAGATTTATGTGTATCTAATGAATTTAATTAAATGAAAAGAAATATCTAAGCTTATAAATTATCAGTAAAAATTAATATATTCTAGTTTACCTTCTTCATCAGAATGCATTGTAGCAATTGCTTCAAATACATTGTATTCCATTCTGTTTGTAAAAACATTTAACTTAGTTCCTTTGTGACCAAGTTTGCTTGATTTTTTTTTAGTTGATTCACTTGACTTCAACTTGTCTTTTATTGCAGACATTTCGTCTTTGTTATTTTTTTCTTTTTTTACTGATTTTGTTTTTGTTTTAGAATTAGATTTAGTTTTACGATTTACAGAAGTTTTTTCAATTTTCTCTATTTCTTTATCTATAGTCTCAGATATATATTCTTCTGCTGTTTGCAATAGACCATGATCTTCTATATGTTTTAAAAGACTTTCTATTAATTCATCCTTTTCCATAGTTTCACTATCTCCAATAACTATCAGTAATCTTCTTGCCCTTGTTACTGCCACGTTTAATCTTCTGTAGTCAGTCACAAATCCAAGTTCTCGATCCTGGTTGCTTCTTACTAGTGATAAAACAATCACTTCTTTTTCTCTTCCTTGAAAACCATCCACAGTGCTTACTTCTACTTTTAAGGACTTTGCCATAAATGATCTATGAATAAAATCTACCTAATGTATATAAAAAAATTCATACAATTTATAAACAAATTATGTTTATACAAATTTTTGAAAAAATCTTTCATACTTGCAATGCGTAAGGAGTAATCACACCAATGTCTTTGTGTAATACACCAGATTTAATTAATGATGTTACAACTTTATCTACTATAACAGCTTCTCCTAAATTTCCCTTTGATGAAGATTGTACTCCAGTATTAAATTCCTCACACTCACAGCCACAAGTATCAATATATACAAGAGCCTCATCTAAAAAATCAAAACGAATATTAATAAAATTTTGAATTAATTTTCTGAAACAATATTTATAAGAACATACTGGTTAAAGAATTATCTGTTTTTATCATAGATAAATCTTTTAATAAGTGATTTTTTACTAATTTATCTGCAATAAGACTATTATTGTAGAACTTGCTGCTTGACCAATTCATTATTTTTTCATTCATTCGATACTGTTTATTTAGTTTGACATAACAACCGTTTTTTAATTTGTTAATTGCTCTTTCCATTAAACTAATATTTAAACCACCTTTTACTGCTGCTGGACACATAATAACTGGTGGTAATTGATGTATATCTCCAGCAAGTATAAGTTTTGGCGCATTTGGTATTGCAATCCACATGGAAGCTTCTATAGCTTGTGATGCCTCATCAACAATAACTACATCAAAGTAATCTTTTGGTACGTTTTGCAATAAACCGTTACTTATTGAAGCTGAGTTTAAAGTACAAAGTATTACCTGAAATTAATAAGTATAATTAAATTTTTTAAAGAAATGTATTGTCAAATAAACATTCAAAAATAAACAATTTAATCACATACTGAGCAATTCCGTATAATATCACGTGTAATTCTATTTAATCTTTTCTTATATTCTTTTCTTAATTCTCTAACTTCTCTATACGCATATTTTATTCCATTATTTTCAATATCTTTTATTGATTTATTTATGTCTTTTAGAATTGAAAAACTATCATTTTTCTCTATGTAAGTATCTAGTGAATATTTAATTGCTTCTTTTGTTATTCTTGTTGGGTGTCCCAGTCGCAAAGGTTTTGCTTCTGTATCACCAAGGCGCATGACTAAGTTATCTACTGCCACATTAGTTGGAGCACAAATTAAAACCTACAAATAAAACTTGAAAATTTACATGAAATTATTTACATTAAAAAGTTTTATTTATTATAACTTGAATACTTTTATACCTTTTTACCAAAACGATGTAATTGTACAATTATTTCTATAAGAGTTGTGGTTTTGCCAGTTCCTGGAGGTCCTTGAATAATTGCTATGTGTTTTTGTTTAAGAGCAAATTCTACACCTGATTTTTGATCTTGAGCAAGATTAGCATTTACAAATTTTAAACTGTCATCGGTATTTAAACATGACTTTGGAATCGATTC
Source organism: Sycobia sp. Sy_11 (assembly GCA_018907035.1). Classification (NCBI taxonomy): domain Eukaryota; kingdom Metazoa; phylum Arthropoda; class Insecta; order Hymenoptera; family Epichrysomallidae; genus Sycobia; species Sycobia sp. Sy_11. Next base: position 2,422,419 of record JACCIC010000031.1, read on the forward strand.
TTGTAAAATTAACAGCTTCTGTACATTATCCTCATCAGAATCAAATAGAATTTTAACAATTTCTAAACAAGAAGAAGAATATAATTCTTTTTTTTCCAAAAAACGTAAAGCTCTGAAAAATTACATTTTAATTAATAATTTAACATTATATAAGAATTATTAATTATTGAAGGAATTCAATTTTCTACTTTGTTTGACTTTTATAAGTGAAATCAGAATCTGTTTTGACCACTGTAAATATCTCTTCCTCTTCGACATTTTCATAATTTTCATTAGTACTAATATTTAAAGTTGTTTCTCCAATTTCCATAACAATTGCCCTAATAGTTTGTCCTTTTTCTTTTGATCTAATGCAAATAACCAAGTCTCCACTAGATAATCCATGATCTAAGGGTAAACCATCTGCTCGTTCAAAATCAATTTGAAAACGTTCTGGACCTTTGCAAGCAATATTAGTTATTATTAGTTTTGTTAATGCTTGACCACTGAGTTCCAATTTATGAAGACTTGCAGGAGAAAAATCTTTGAAAAAAGTCTGAAAACTTTCTTCTCGTTCTAAAAGGAGCAATTCTAAATGCTTTCGCACAAATTTGGAAATATTCTCATCCATTGTTTTTATTTATATACAGAATATAAATTTTGAAATTGAGGTAGATATTTTTAGTTTAAACTCTTCCACAACACAATTTTATCAATCATATTTCTTTTATTATATAAAATTATTTTTTTTATTTTTTCAGTTCTATTTAATTTATTTTATTATAATTAATAATAACCATAAACCAGCTGTTTCATATTTTATCAGATTTTATTTTGTAAAATCAAAATATTTAATATATAGTATATTATCAAATATTATCTGCTATTATATTATTGTTTATGACATATTTATATCATCATAGATTTGATTAGAAAAAGAGATCTGAAGATCGAGTATCCCTACTGATATTTTCTCAAGATGACTTTCAAGTTTAATAGAGGGCGCCACTACGAACATGAAGGATGTATTACAATTTAACGAAAATGACCCTAGGTTCTTGAATATTTGATGTTTTTAATAAAACAGAAAAAATAATCTATATACAATTTCAGAAAGGTTTATCGTATATTTTAAAAGTTTTAGTCGGTTTAATTTAACATAAGCTGTAATGAGAAAGAGGAAAGATTGATTATTTTTTCGATTTCTGTAAACAAAAAAGTATAATGTTAGTCTAGGCACTTGTGTGTACAGTAATAAATAAAAATCTTAGAAATGGATATATCTTTTAATATTTATTGTCCATGCGATATTATTTAAAATATCGTGCAAAAAGTAAAACTATGATTTATTCACTAGAAAGTATGAAAAGACGGTATTGTCGTACCTGGTTGAACGTACTGATGTGTGTTGGGAATTTAAATATAACATGAGATATTAGCGGTGGAGAGCTGGACAAAAAAAGTCAGTCATGGGTAGTACGAAAAAATTTCTTCAAAAAAATAGCTGAAAATTACCGAAATACATCAAAGTGAAGGATAAGAAGTGTTATAACAGTTATGACTGTAAACAATTATCGTGGAGTTCTCTCAACATCATCAAAAAGTTTATACAAGGAGATTTTTTATAGAAATGTTAATAATAATAGAAGTTTTCTATACTTGAATATAAAGCTGCTAAAATTTATTTTGTAATATTGAAATGGTGAACAATTAAAAAGAGTGGACCAAAGTAATAAAAATTAAATGCCAAAACAAAAGTTATTTACGGCTATAATGATAGCTATAATGATAAAAATTCTTCCAATTTAATTAGTAAATTTAATTAATAAAGAAAACAATTACGAAGAAATTCAAAAAGTACTTTTCTTAGTTTGCCATTTCTTTCAGACGTCATCTAGCCTAATTGAGCTGATCATATTTTCATATTTAGTATTTCATATTTATTTTATTATATAATTTATTAATATTTTTTATATAAATATTATATAAATTATATAATTTATTAATATTTATTATATAAATATTTCATATTTATTTTCATATATTTCATATGATCATATTTAGGTTCTACCGATAAGAGCCGAATTGGATTTGGTGGAATAGTTTTTTCAGCAGCACAAGCTCGATAATCATGGAAGTACCAGTGTAAAGCGGGTCTTATTGTCAATTACTTTCGGTTATCCGTTTTTCAACTGCAAAAGGGTTAAATGTCAATCAGATTCACAATGAATTGGTGACTATTTATGATAAAGACTGTATGAGTGTGCAAATGGTGTGAAAATGAGGCATAGATTTTCTTGAGGAACGCGCAGAAGTGCACGATGAGCAGCGTGCCTGACGCACAAAAAGCGACATCACCGGTGGTGCGCTTGCAGCGGTTCAAAAAATTATTTAGGAGAACAGACGATGGATAATTGATGATATTTTAGAAATGATACCTCCTAAATATCCAATTCACCGAATTTCGAACATAAATTTTTACTTTACTCGCACCATCTATTCAGTGACATTTCCTTTTTCCTAACTGAAAAGAAAATTAGAATGGCTAGCATTTCGCTTTAAATGATGAAATAAAAAAAGTCATTAAATCGTGGATTCAAAAATAGTGCACGCATTGTGTTTTTTGTTTTAATGAAGTGGTGCCTGCGTGGATGCGGTGCACATTTTCCTTGACAATATGTAGTATAGTTTTTGAGCGTGCATGTTAGTAGAATGTTACAGTGAAAGTCGGCAGAACAGTTCGTAGACTAACATAAAAAATTTTTTTTATTAAAATTGGATTTTATTCTTCAATATAGTTGCCTCTAAGGGTGATACATCAATTATAATGATCATATAATATCTCGATTCTATTTTTATAATAGTATTTCTCTTTAGCCTCAAAATTAGCCTCAGTTTCGGCATTTGCTTTTTTATTAGTGTTGAAATTTTTCCAGTGAGTATTCTTTTGAGATCTGCAAACAAGAAAAAGTCACTAGGGAGCCACTGGAGAATACGATGGATAGGAAAGCTATTCGTAGCATAATTCGTCCAATTTTGCCATCATTTTTATTGATTTGTGACACGGTGCACTGTCTTGATAAGACAATACTTTTTTCTTCAATTGGCCGTTTTTCATGATTTCTTCTTTCACTGTTGATAGCATTCCCTTCTCAATGCACTCGATGAATATTATACTATGCTCATCCCAAAATATTGATGCCATAACGTTGTCAGTCAACTGTTGCGCCTTTCCACGGTTTGTATTCGTTTCCTTGTGTTGAGTCTACTCAGCAGACTGTCAATTGGACTCTGGAGTGTAGTGATAGAGCCATGTTTTATTCATTGTAATATATCAACGAAAACACTTGTCTTTATCACTAAATACTGCTCCGAATCATCAACACGTTATCGATTGTGAGCATGCGTAGAACCTACTTTGCACAGCTTTTACATGTCCAAATATTAATGCACAATATATTCAACACGTTCCTTTTATATTTTTAGAATCTCAGCTATGGCGATCAACTTCATTTTAGTTTCATTTAAAATTATTGTGTGGACTTTTTTATGTATTCGTCGGTAACAGCGTGTTTCGGATTTTTACTGTGTACATTGTCTTGTGCAGAGTCCAAACAATGTTTATTAAGCTAAATGTTGGCATCCACAGTATTTATTTTCATGCATCTTTCAAAAGTTTATTTAATGTTTTAAAAGTTTATTTAATTATTTTTATGTATCTTTTAAAAGTATTAACTAAAAAGTATATGGATGTTGTTATAGTAACGTTACCTGGTATTCGAAATGCACTAGGAGTAGCCCACGGTTATTTATATAGATCTGGAAATTCCCGGCGATGAGGAAACTTATTTTAATGAAAAAAAAAAAATTGCTTTTGGCGGCCACTATGCATACCGTCTTCCCGAATTATGGTATATACTTATAGTAAAAAAGTCCGTTGGACATGTCTTATGATGATGGAAAGTCCACTTCATGGGTGATAAGGACAAGACTATACATCACTACCTGAGTAAGAAGAGTCAAAGAGTGTCGAACTTCTGTAGTCCTTGATGAGAGTCAAGTGCTATACTCTCTCTCATAGCTAATGGAGGGTAACTCGAACGTCTGGTATCGCAATAATCACGAGCGATAGCATATGTGTACGGCAAAGAAGTCTGTACCTAAAACAATGAGTGCAGCTGCTGTTACTATGACGGCATCTACATCGACTTCCGTTAAAATAAGCAGTATCAATCTATTGTATAAGAATCTACTAGAAAAAATGCGGAGAATTCGCAATAAGCTTGATCAGCTGCGTATGCCAATCAAATCGGAAGAGCTCACAGCAGCCACAACATCGGAGACACAAAGGACGAATGCAAATTCCCAAAAAGCGTGACAAGCAGTCGCAGTACTAGATGATCGTCATCACGCAGACAGATTAGTGGAAGCTCCAAATGCTCTGCACCATCACAGCGCAAGAGCCACGACAGATAGTAGCACAGATGAAGTACTGAATGAGGCACACTGGCACCCATATCTAAGGGTTTGGATTCCAGCATGAAGCGGAGTTAAAATAAAGAGCTGAAGTGTTACGACTGTGGATTATTTGATTATATTTGCTGGATTTATTCGACATGTTCGAGAAACAGGAAAGGGTGCGCGTAGATCAGGCCATCGACGCGCCCACCGGATCTTGCAGGCCCCTCGTGTCATAGATGTACTGAATGCATCGCGATATATGGCAATGCAACTGCCGCAACACATAGTACGAGTACTTATGAGGCGATGTTTCTGCCGACAAGTTACCTGAAGGGTCGACATAGTGGTTGTGAGTGAACGTGATTAGATACATGCCTCGCGCATTGTTCGACTCAGGAGCGGCGTAATCCTTAAACAGTGCAGTAGTAAACTATATATAGAAAATGTTGAAAGAGCAGTTATGTTTGAGGCGGTCGATGTGTTCGTGAACTACTTTGCAGTTCTCTTGGTTGGAATTCTCGATTTACAAGCCACAGGGAGGGAACAGTTGGATCAGCTATTAGTTTTCATCCTGTTGAATGCGACAGAATCTCTGAGTTGCATGATGAGGATTGAGCAAAATACCGTATGATCGGCCCTGAATTAGAACCGATTGCATTCGCGTAACATGATGACATCATGATTACCGAAGCTTTTGATAAGCATATGGAATTGTTTGAGCACATATAAAAGATGGAGCTCACTGTGAATAACGAGAAAAGTGAGTTCTGGAATGCCTGCGAGGATGAAATGAACACTGGAAATGCCATCGACTCCTGACATATCCTCACTACGCGTGTATGGAGGTAGTCTGTCATCTAACTGGATCGTCTCGTCAACAAAGTTGACGATTGGTGGTTTCGCTTCGTTTGAGTGCTGCTCTCTTGACGATGGAGCTGCTGGTTGGGGTGCCCGGGGGATGACTGGAGCCCTTTCAAGTGTTATGAAGGCTGGATGGGCGAGCACTAGCACGACTGGTAGGGGCGAAACCCGTACCAACGGAGGTAACATTCTCGTGATTATTCCTGTTTCCGGGAGAACCGTTTCGGGCATTACGTATGGTACTGGTATCCGTTCACTGTTTCCATCGACTGCTCGGAATGAAGAAACTTTTCCAGGTCTTTTTCTACGTTTTCATTATTCTGTGCGTCCCTCACCAATGCACGTAGCTCATAAGTGATTGTCGCGGTGTTTATAGAAGATGCAGAGGTCGGTTCCAACGTGATCCTCAGACAATCTGTCGAAAAAGCGACTGCTGAGTGGCTGGTGCGCTTTCCGATTTCCTGAGGGGCTGCCTCTGTTAAAACCGTTTCCGGAGGCATGAAATTCTCAAGCTCGTTCCCCTCATCCACAGACACTTACCTGTTGAGTTGCCGAGAGAGTGCATCTGGCAAGTCGTTTTGCCAGCCCGCTACATGCTCTACCTTAAAATTTAAATTTCGCAGGTACATCGCTTATCGGTACAACTTACTGTTCTCGTTCCTGGTGTTATTGAGCCACGTAAGGACCCGGTTGTTCCCCTTACATAAGGTAAAGCAACCATTCTCTAAGTAGTGCCTAAATTTCTTCAGTGCCTACACTACAGACAGGCATTTCTGTTCGTTACTATGGTATCTTGCCTAGGTAGCTGAGAATGTGGCATTCGCGTAGGAAATGATGCGGCGCGCACCATCTTCCCCGAGCTGAAACAGCATTACGCTCATCCCACTAGCACTGGCATCGGTTTGCAGTACGTAAGGTTTAGCAGGTTCTGAGTTACACAAGTTGAGGGGTCATCTTAACACCTCTTTCACTTTTTCAAAAGCTACGTGAACAGCCTACGTCCATCGCCAGCGGCGCGCTGAACCGAGTAGATTTGGGTTAAAGCGGGTACATACTGGCGCAACCACCCACAGACACTGTGGGACTGTCTTAAATCTCGGCGATTCTTGGGTGGAGAAGCCTCCAAAATCGCCATCACGCGCTCTTGTTTCACAAAGTTACCATCGCTAGAGATCACGTACCCCAAAAATCCCAGATCCCTTCTACTGAAGACGCATTTTTCTGTCGGCTCAGTTTTCTGGAATCTCGACGGTGAAAAACTACGTCATTAAGATCCGTCGCGATCCTTTTTATAAATCGCGAAGGATGCTCTGAAGGAGGATAAATCTGCCGATATGCCCTTTTTGAAAGAAGAGGGACGCCGGGGCCCTAAAATAGGCTGCGTACTATGCGAAGTGGAAGGCCCTTACGATAGCGCACCTGGCACGGCGATGGGGGAATCTCTAAAATTCATTCAGTACATTTTCTCCGATACTACTAGTAGACACGAGGAACTCTCCGGAATAACGCCCGTCATCCCGTTTGGGGCGTGTGACGTCGGCCGCGTAATTTATGAGACGCGCGCCGACATTCGACCAGATGAACGTCTCAATGGAGCGTAGCGCCACGAACCTAGCGTGCAACGCAAAGGACGATGTAACTCGGCCAAAGCATGGAGCAAAGTGACGTAAGGGACGGACTAATAGGTGAACAACCCCGGGTCGACTCGCAGTAGTGAGGAGGTCTCTATGGCGACTGCGGGCGCGTAGAATACAGTAATTGTACACCCGCTTGCTACTAACAATAAAATGACATTTAGACGTATCCATATCCCCGTCTGTCCTGCCTTCTTTTCCTTGGTAAAGATTCCCTCTTTTCGAACAGATAATTTCGCGCTGTCGTCCAGGTGCACAGCTATGCGCTGGGACGGTCAGGATATGGAGGTGGGTGTAACGAGATATGCGTGCGTGCATCTCGTTTTGAGCAACATCAGCCACAATGTAAATAAGTGGCTTAACCTTTCAAAGTTCAGGCAAGTGGAACCGAACGGTAATGGGGAAAGCAGAGAAGCGAGACTGCCTTTTGTTCACGGGAGATAAAACAGATAGTTAATCAGAAAGTGCGCATTGCCCTTGTACACAAGTACATCAAAATAATCTCTGTTTGCGAGTTAGTTTGAGATTGGATTGCGAAGTACGCATCGATAGAAGACGTACGTATTTCATCTTTATTATTATATTTAATTTGCATGCGCTTTTGCTTTAAGCTAAAACATATAGTGGCGGTAACGCAACCACGAACAGTGCTTTTGCGTTCGTCCTGTGGAAGCTATATCGGCCACCCTAGCCGCTAGAGGTACTTGTGTAAGCGCAACGTGCGTACTCCATGTCTGCCTATGGAAGAGAAAGAAAGAGAGAAAGAGGTGGAGAGAGATTTGGTGTACATATTTCGTAGACTCGAGCATACTTGCGATCTAACTGTTGCTCATGTTGCTAAGCATTTAATAAATAGTTTGATTATATAGCGAAGACCGTGCAGTTTTGTGGCACCTAGAATGGTTATTAAATGAATTAAGATTATTACTTTTAATCCTTTTTTTCTGTTTACTATCATGAGGACATCCCTTTGTCCTCGCGTCTTTTCCCGTAATTCCCATAAAACACGAATCTTTGTTACTGTTACTTTACGTGGTTATAATGTTATCTTATGTAGTTTCGTCAAAAAAATTAAGCATACTTAGTACATACTAGAGTAGGATAAGTGCGGGACTACGGGAGCGATTACGAGACCACCCACTGATTCCATGCCTATGTATCTTGTACACAACGGCGTTTTAAAAGGATATTCCTCGTCTTCTCTCACAGACTCATTTAACACAATTAACTAACCCCTCTCTCTACTCTCCCTATTCTCTCCATTCGTTATCCTTCAAAGCCACATCACATCATCATGCTATTCAGCCAGCACGTTTTCCAGTATTGCCGCCGAGCGGCCAACTGGACATAATCGCCTGCCATGTAATTTGAGATTATTTTAGCGAAGTTTCCATTCCTTCTCTACTATACCCTCGATACTCTGGACTATGGAGAGTAGAGAGAAGGAGTGGAAGCTCCGCTAAAATCGTGACAAATTACACGGCAGGACTTTGGGACAGAATTGGCTGCAAGGCGGCGGCACCCTGTGAGGTTGCTCATTCAATAGCATGCATTTGAAGAAAAACGAGTGGAAATGTTCTCCCGCAGAACTATCGAAGAATTTCTAAGAAAGTGACGTCTACAGATCTGAACTACCATTTCCGGCTAATTTTTGATAAAATTTTCCCATGTAAAGCAAGTAGAGTTTCCACTCCTTTTCTCTAGCCTCCATAATCTTGACTATAAATACTTGAAAATAACCTTAGGTAGTCTTAAATTATTCCTACTCGTTATTGGCCATTTCCAAATGTACGTACTGGCCATTACTGCTTTCGGAGCAGACCCTCGTTTTCATCCTTAAATATGAAAGCTAAGTGTCATTGGCCAGAGATGCTAAATGTTGGCTTTTTGAGATCGAAACATAGTTGAGGACTCTTGTAATGTTGTAGGTGAAGAATCAAAACTGTCCACGCACCACGTCCCAAACCTCTGCAGTTCAGATCGCGCATAAATACCACTTTTATAGTTTTAGTAGCCTTACCACGGCCCTTACCAGAGCATAATATAGCAGTTTTTTCTGCTATACTTTTTTTTATTCTTTTCTTTCGCTCTTCACTCAGTTTCTGCCTCTATCTTCCTTCATTAAAGGCAAGAAAATTGATAATACTACTTTTCTGAAAGTATACGGTCACTCATCCGTAAATTTTTTAGAAAAGCTCTATATTTCTCGTAATATGTTTCTAAGTCATGTCACTAATGGCATTATATATTACAATTTTTTAATATTGTTATTCGTTTGTATAATTAATTTGATCTGTTTGGATATATAAATATATAAAATAAACGTTTTTCAAATAAAATAGACTAATGCTATTATTATAAAATTGCTTTTGCTAGCAATAATGAAATTAAATGTGTTCTTAGTTTAAAAAATTACAATTTCTTTGAATAATTTTTCTATAATTTTTAATGGCAGTCAGGTCGAATAATTATTCATAAAACTAAATTATTAACTATTTAAAAAATTAATGAGTGGATATAAATAATTGTTCTATTTCATTTTTACGGATTTAATTAATTTTTATTTTACATTCATTAAAAGTTAAAAATTGTTTCATAATTATAACATATAAATTACTTAAATTATTGAAATTTTATTCTATTTGTTGAATGGAATATTTATATATCGTTATATATATATATATATATATATATATATATATATATATATATATATAATAAATCAAGTAGTGATTGTTGACATATTTTCATTAATGGATAAATATTTATATATTTATATATTACATTTAACAATTTTCTTTGAATTGATTATTTTTATATTATCCTAGTCGGCAATTATAGTAATAAATTAATAAATCATCCTTTTCCTTGCAATTATTAACTAACTTAAATTATTACTATTTTTAAAGAAAATTTGAATGTTATATTTCCGAAAATTTCTTTTAATTCTTTCCGACAATTCTTTAACATCGTATATAATAAAACAATAGTTTTATCCTTATTAATATCAACTCTTACATTATGTCTATTTTCGGTATTATAAATTTAAAACAATCTCTCTGTACTTAATTTATTAATAAATTCAATTCGATATCCATTATTAATGAATGTTTCCCTTACTATCTGCAAATTATTCTGTATAAAATCCTTATGTGACAATTTTATTGCTCTGTCAATGACACCTTTCGGTGTCCCAAATTTGTTTCCGAATTGGTGGCGTGAATTAATATCTAAAAACCTATCTGACCAAGTACGTTTTCTATACCAATTTATCTTCACTTTATTATTATTATATCTAATGACATTGATATCCAAAAAGCTCAACTAACAAAGCAATACTTTCTAAATTTTGCATAACGAAATTGGCTATAACCGGCGATAGAGGTTTAGTGTTTGAAATGGTGAATGTTTTTAATTCTGAACATAAATATAGTTTACGTAGTTCACATATTATTTCTGGTTTAAAAGAACATTGTTTGAAGTTTTTACATTCTTTTGATTTTGTGAATGTGAATATTTTGGAACATGATATTAATAATAAGTACAAAAGGGAAAGTCGTTAAATTATTCATATTTCAAGCAATCGAAATAATATGAATTTAATGTAATAGTCAAATAAATTAAATAATACTTATCATTCTTTATTAAATTGATTGGTTTTGAACATTTTGTGTAGAGGGGGGACTGTATATTCAAATAACTACATTTTTAGTTTAGTGGAAATAGGGGTATATATAAATTAGAATATTAATATAAGGTTTTGTTTAGTCGAAACGTTGGAAAACCTCAGCCAATCTTCAATTGGGTAAAGGTGGCGGAGACAGTCAGATTGCACATTACTAATAAAAAATTTTTTTTAGCTAATATATTTTTATTTCAGATTATTAATCTACGGGAGTGATTTGAAACAAGGACACTGTGAAATTTAAAACAAGGACAATAACTTTTTAAATATTCATTTTTGGATAGTGAATCATAGAAGCTTTTTTACTTAAAATGATCTATATTTTTAATAAAAAATTTGTCAAGTATCAAATTAGTACGTGATTGTTATTTCAAGATATTCAATAAATAATGTTCAGATTTTCTAGATGACTTTTTTGAAGAACTTCGAGGATATTTTTTCATTGATTCTAAGACGTTTTGCTTCTTACATAATTTATATTGAGCTTGAATAGTTTGTGGGACAAAAATAAGTAAATTTTTTAAAATAATTTTAAACGTAATGTTATAGAAATATTGTGACTGAAATATTGATGAGGTTATAAAGTCGAAATATTTACGTAATATTTATCTAATATTTCTTTTGAAATATAATAAATATCTGTAATATTTCAATTGGAATATTTTTACAATATAACATAATAACTTTCTACTAAAGCTGAATAGGCATGAAAGGCTTCAATAAAGCTTCTAATAAAAAACAAATAACTTTCTGTAGTACATCAGTAACATTGCATTTGTCATATTTTACATTTAATGTTAGACATATTTCGTTAGAAATATGCTTGCGAAGGAAACTTCATAATATATACGATACAGTTGTATTACTTTTTAAAAATTTCAAATGTGCTATTGCCGAAGTATTGCTTAAATATATCGAGTACGTTTGATATTACATTTGCAATAATACAAATATTTCTCCACCGTATCTGAAAAATCATAACATAACATGCCGACATGCCGACAGGGATGTTTATCAATAGCATTTAAAGTATTTTACGATAACGGTAATTGATTTCATAGATCACTGTTTAAAATCAGAGATAAAATATATCAAAATATTCTATGCGAAACGAAAAAGGGTCTCCGAAGTTCTGGATGCAATTTTGTAGAAATGCAAAGGTCTTCTATATGGAGTTCTATTATAAAGCGCAGCAGCTCTCTCCTTTTTTAATGGTGACAGACAATGCAAGTCTGCAAGACTGCAAGCTGCAACAATACATACAGGTCTAGAAACCAGCCGGTAGTGGGGGAAAACTTCTGTTATAAACACAAGCAGTCCGTACTTTGAAAAATTGCCATCAGGACGGCGCAATCGTAAAGTAGTAGAACGCGGTCAATTTGAAGTGGTACTAGCAGGTACTAGTACCTGCTATGCTAATAGCTGCTAGTAGTCTAGCACTAGCAGATACTAGTACACGTAAAGGCTTCTTTATGAAGCTGAGACAACCCTTAGTTTCGCCTCGGGCGGCAAACTTCTCGTTTTGTAAATAAAGACATTTCGTTCTCGGTAAGAAATATTCTATTGTTTAATTATCTAAAAACATTATAGTTTATTTACTTAATATTTATTTTGATCTTAATTATTAATATATTGAAAAATAATAAACGTATAGACTTAGGAAAAGTTTTAAAAAATCAGATGGGAACTTTTTCAGGTTAATTAATAAAGTGCTGAAGAATCGAACACTGAATTGAGCTTAATTTAGGAGTGTTTATTTTGATGAGTTAAGTTTCATCTTTTACTTTAACATTTTGTTATAGTAAGTAGAAGCGATTTTTTATAATGGACTTAAAATATTTATCTCAAACAATTAGAAATATTGTTTTTATTTTAGGTTATAATTTTTTTCTTCGTAAATCAACAATGATATTGTTTTTACATCTCTAAAATATAAACATTATTATTTTATTATATTAAAAATATATTATTTAAATTAGATAATGAATAGTGATACAGTAATAGAATCAGGTTTACAGCTTATTACAAGATTAATTAATAGACCGTCAGTTGAAAATTTAGACAATGATATTTTTTTTAATAAGCTTGATAATACTGATATTATTGAGATTAGAGGAACTGTGAATAGTGGAGTAAGCCTATTGTTGGCTAAACTGATTGCTCGATGTATCTTACCAGTTCAATACAATGGACTTAATATATCTGTACTCTTTATAAATACTGATAATCAGTTTCAAATTTCTGATCTTTTTAATGTCTTACGTACAGAAATACGTGATATTTATGGACCTGTCAATGTAAATGGAATGGTTAAAGATTTATTAGATAATAACTTAGTAGTTATTAATTGTTATAATTATAACGAATTTATCTTAACTCTGAATTCTCTGACTAATATTTTTCTAAGTAATAAAAAAGTAGGTTTAATTGCAATCGACAGTATTAGTGCGTACTATTGGCAACAAAATGAAGAATTATCATATAACTTATATGTCATAAAAATATTACATATTGTTAAAAAAGTAACCTAATGAATTTAAAGTAGTAGTTTTATATACTAAACAGTTCAATTTTATATCAAAAAGAGAGACAATGGATTGGCATGAGAAAAAAAAAATTATTAGATATGAAATATGTTTGACTAATAAAAATGATAAAACAAACAGATTTAACTGTGATATTAGATCAGGAAAAGATCAAAAACAACTTTTGTATAAAATTAGTACATCTAGTATTATATGGGTATAAAATGTAAATAAAAATTAATTAATAAAAATAAATACTATTTTAAAATATTTAATATAAATTTATATAGTATTTATATTTGATAACAATATTTTATCAACAACTTCCAATGGATTCAATAATCTAGTTCCACCTAAAGTTATTTTAGGACATTTTACTCCTTTCATTTTTATAATTTCTTCTACAATTTTTATTTCATCTGCTGTAATTCCTCCCAATACATATATTATAATCCAGGAATTATCACAAGGGTGATTACTTGCTGTACCCTTTGTAATATAACTAGTAAAAAATTAAATTATTATTTATATAGTTTTTCCTTGAAATATTATATTATAATATAACATACTTAAAACCAGTTGATAATAATGATGAATTTTTTTGACTCAAATCAGAAACATCTGGCCGTTTTTCATCTAATAAGTCAGTCAAAAGTTTTTCTAAGAGACTTACGTGCCTTGCCATTTCTTGTGGATTAGGCTTACTCATTACCTGTCTATGTATTGTTAAAATAAATTACCTTATAATATAAGCAATTCAAAAATAAAAATTATTACTTACTTATACTCTTTTAGAGATTCTCTTTGTTTCAATACTTCATGTAAAATAGTCATTATTTTTTCTGTGATTTTAAATGAGGCCTCTTTTGCAGCATTATCATCAGTAATACCTATTATTATTATTAAATGAATATTCATTAAAGTATTTATTTTAAATAATAATTTACATGGTTCTACTAATTAATTTACCTAATAGTAAAAGAGTTTGATAATATCCAGAAAGTTCATTAGTAAGATCGGTCTCATTACACTTTTTGATATCATCATAAATTGCATTACTTAAAGCTTCTTTTAACTCTATTTCATGCTGTTCAGAAAATTTAATATTTGGACCAGCCATTGCATATAGATATATTAGAAGCACTAATAAATTTTCCATGTCTAAACCTCTTGATGATCTTGTTTTTACAATAGTGCTTAACTATAAATAATGCATATTAAAATTCAAATGAAATAAGATGAAATATTGTATTAAACTAATGAAACTATTTTTAAATATTTACTTGTGACAATATGCTTGAAGAATCTCCACTAATAGCCAAATTTTGTAAAATTAATTTTTCCAAACTTATCAAGAATTCTATTTGGGCAGTTTTGTTTGATTTAAGTGCTTGAACTACTGCAGCAATTACCTAAATAAAAGAAAAAATAATTTCATAAATATATTATAATTATGAATTTTTTTCTAATTTAAAATACCTGTAACTTTTTACTATTCTTGCATAAAGATTCTATATTCTCCGAGTCTCTAAATTTCGCTATCCCTTTCTCCAAACTATGAGCAGAAATTCTTGTTGAAATCTTGTTCATTTTTGGACTTTCTTTAATAGCAGACATATCTATCAACATTTTATTTAATGTTAATAAAACATCTTTTTGTTTTTTATTAAATAGTGTATTCATTAATTCTTTGTCTGTATTAGCCAAACAACCTGGTACCATAAGAGAAGAGGAACATTCCTATTAATAATAAATATTAAAATATAGCATATTAGAGCAATTATAAAAATGAATATGTAGAATAATAAATCATTACTTCTCCACTAAGACTGAAAGAATGCATTTGTACTGCTACATCATTATAATGATGTGGCAAATGTGGTAATGTACATAAAATTCTTCCTAGTATTGATTCTGAATTATAACTAGTTGACATAGATAAATCAAGCACTCTATCCACTAATATTAATGATACTTTTTTCTGATTTGTTACATGCTATAAAAAATGTATGTAATTAGTAAAAAATTTGCTTTTTAGTTGTTTTAAATTGTTTACTTTACTTTTCGTCTATTTATTGCAGCTGGAAAATGTTCTAATTTATCTGCTACATAATTACTAAATTTTCCTATAGAATAAATATCTTCTTGTACGTCATAGTGTAGAAATAAGCTATGGAAAGAACTTATTAAAAATTCAACTTCAGCTTCATAATCTTCAGATTTTTCAGTAACAGATGGCATCAAATTTCCAAATGGTGGAGTGATAAAAACATCACTTTTTAAGCATGCTATAAAAATTGGTTTAAATATCATTGTTACTTGTGAATTCTAAAATAAATCATTATTAAAAAGTTATTATATTTAAATTGCATCAAACAAATACATTTATAATTATATATGTACAAAAATATTTTTACCTTTATTTCCTTGGTAAATGTTTTATCATTCATCCAATGTAATATATCTCCTTTTAAGGTATCATAACTACTTTGACTTAACATATCATCTGGTATAATTGAAGTATAATTTAAAACTTTTCTATGGGCTGTACATATAAGTAAACATTTTTCAAAACTATTTTTCTCTATAATCAGTTTTAATGTTCGTTGATAAAAAAGAGAATCTGTAGACGTAGAAATAACTACAGCTTTATTAGCTCCCTTAGCTTTTAGATTCTAAAATATAATAAACAAAATGCATTTTTTTTAACAATTAATTATACAGACAATAACATTATAATTGATAATTACATGAAAATTATACAAAGCTAATTCATGCACAGAGACTGCACCAGCATCTTTTAAAGTTAAATATGCTTGATCTCCTGTATGCCAATGAAGACATTCTGCTGCTGAATGATCAATGTAAACAGCTGTATCCTTCACCATTGATAATACTTCTTTCCAACAAATGCTAGCAAACTCTTGTAGATCACCAAACATCTTTATTTTACTGTAGTATTAGAATTGCATGTAAATTGAATATATAAGCTGAATTGAGTAAGTCTTCGTTAATATGTACTTTATATCGCATATTAGGTTTTTAGTAGAAATAAATGAAACAATCAATATATTATAATTTTCAATTGATTTTTAATATATTAAAACTATTGCTAAACTTACATTAAAGTATTTTCTGAAATACAATAAATCTGCTATTTGGATGGCATATAAAATATTAGGTATTATACATATATGCGAAACGCAAAATTATGTATATATAAATAATTTTAAATAATTAACCCAAATTGATAATAAACTACTGATCCAATATGATACTTCATATTTCGGAACTCATCTAAACATCTGTGAATCAGTCAAGTCCCAGCTGTTTATGCCGTGGCTATATATGTAGTCTATACATGGTCTATACATACATCATATGCGTATAGCGATATTAGGGTTAGGTAGGGGTTTTAGGGTGGAATTTCATAGAGCTTCATTTGAAATTGGAAACGCGTTGTAACTTCCGGCGCGGGAGGTTTAAAGTGCTTCGTGTGTAACTTGAATTTACAAATATGCTAGAAACTTAATATTTTTTCTATAAAGTAAACTAAAACAACTATAACGTATAACTATTTTATAAATGGCCGTTATTGAGCAGTTACCAAATTTAATCTAAAACATATTATTTATAAACGAAACTTATTATAATTGTTTATTGTAAGTGTACCTTATTATTGATATTATATACTTTTGAATGTCATTTTTTATTGAGCTTTAAAATACTATTTTTACAAAATAATTTTTTCTTTCCTAGTGTATATAGGTTGAGAACAGTAGTGTTTTCAACCTCTTTTTTTACTAACTACGATCCTACACCCATATTAATGATGGAAAGTTATTATTTGAACTAGTAATTTCGAATGATATTAAAATATATATAAATAATATTTAGTATAGCTTAAACAAATATATAGTTTACAAAAGGCTAACATCTATAAATAATAAATTTTAGATTAAAGCTATTCACAGCACAATGCAGACAATTTGTACGGGTTAAAATAGTTATATGTACATGCAAATGCTGTTAAAAGTTATTATAAAGTTTATTTTTATTATCCTGCTGTTTTAGTTTACTTTATAGAACAATAATTGTGCTTGTATAACGTGTTTGTAAATTTCGCGTTACACACGAAGCTTTTTAAATCTCCCGCACCGGAAGCCGCAGCTCGAAATCTTAACTGAACCTATAGGGTGTAATCACAGGGGATTCTACATTCCCGTATGTACCACCTATATTTAGAGCAATGGCTCACGGGTTAACTAAGGTGCCAAGCTGCCCTCTGTTGGCAGACTTGGCATGTGGGTACACCACAAACCCCCGTGAAATTCCCTTCTTTATAGGGATCCTGATCATGTGATCTACGAGGTAAGTTCAAACCAGTTCAAATTGTTTTGAAAATATACTACATGCGAAAATGTTATTTAAATATTATTGTAATAAGCATGCTATGTGCGTAGCAGATAAAATTAGAATTAATTACATACACCAATATATGATTTCGGTAATTTGAAGGAGTTTTTGATTAAAATCTTATTCTAATACGTGATTTGTGCGATAGTGCATCAAGAAAAATTGTAGACAAATATTTTGCGCTTTTCTCAAAATCCACTGCATTAAGTAATTATCCACGTTAAATTAATATTACAATTTCTTTTTAAAATAATTCTAAGATAATACAAACATATTGTATCTGCCAAGCTGGAAGGGTCCTCACAAGCGCATCTGTCGGATTAAGAAAACTTGTTTGTTGCATTTTCAAAATGATATCGTCTGATTAGCATCCCAGTAAATAGGCTATACAGGGTATATAGGCAAGCTATTTCGAAGATTTAAAAAATTCTTAAATATTTTTTTATCTAATTTTGTCATATTTTTGACGTTATGCGTCAATTTTAAGTTTATCATATAAAATTGATAAACTTGACAATATTTATACTTTCGCTATATTTTATTATTTGAATTTCATAAGTACTTAAAATTCTACTTTTAATAATAAACGTATAGTATAATAATTAATTAAATAATCAAAATTTAATCATTTTGAATGAACAAAATTGAAATAACATAATGTTCAAAATTTTAAGTCGATTAAGAAATAAAATTGGACAAAGGTTGAAAAATGAGTATTGTCTTGTAGTAAAAGATATTATACTTTATATTTATGTAGTCGTAATATTATGTACAAAATCGAATTGTGTACAGACTATTAACCATAGTTTATAATGAGTCGAATTAAAAAGCATTCTGCACATTAATACAAAGGTCAGTATTTTCCAAACATATACAAGAGTCTTGCGTCTAGAACTTTTAAATATCACACTATTTAACGAAGTACAAGAAAATCGAAAAATTTTCAGTTTCTATATATAATAATTAATTTATCCAAATAGAACCAATAACGATGTCAATAGTTATTGTGATATTATTGCACTTATCTAATATCATTGATGTCGCTCTGTTATATTTGTATTTGATACTGCTGCGCTATATATTGTAGATTTAGTCGATATGTCAACAGTAAAGTTTTCGCGTCCTACTCCTAGGCACGTCTGTAAAATAATTATTTTGTAAACAATTAATAAATGCTCGTAACAATTATATTTCAATTTAATTTTCGGGAAGAACATCGCTCAAATTTCAAATCATAAATGAATGGGAAAAATCAACAATAATTTTCAAATCATGTAAAAACATATCTATCCTGAATATTTTTAATATATAGATATTAAAATATTTATACATATAATTTACTGCAGAAACTATTTTTAAACTTTAATTTCATTATGAAAATATTATGAATTTCATGTTATAAAAACGTGTAAAACGAGTATCTTTTATCTTGGAAATATGTAGACGTATTGGAATTTCAAAAGAAAAAATACGTTTATAATTATGATATATTAAAATTGCGCACAGGGCATAAATATTTTACTTTACACACATGCGCGCTCACAGGCACACACACATACACACAGAGGCATAAACAAAATACAGATATATAAAACATAAAAATACCCATTGCAAAGAAAAAGAAATAAAAATAAATTTCGAAAATTAATTAATAAAGGTTTGTTTCAATGGTAGAAAAAGATATATTTAAATCAACCAAATATCCTTATTTGAAACGAATTTAGTTTCTTAAAACCGCTATAACATGTATTCAAAAGTAAACAAACCATTTATTTAATGTTATTATTCAAATGAACATTTATTGGACTCTCTTGATTTTGGTGAAAAGAAAAAAATTTTTTTTTGTTAGTGCAAAATCAAACGTCTTGCTTACACTCAACTCATACGCGAGCACGCGCGCGCGCGCACACACAGAGGCAGGCACACATGATGCGTCTGTGCATAATACAGACCTGATACAACGACTTCCTCTTTAGCGGCAACGGCAGTCTCGGCCTCGGGGATGCCCCTCAAATCCCAACGCCGGCAACCGTCCCAGGTCGTCAACGGACTCGTTTTATTCAGGCCCGTCCTCAGCTGCGCGACAAGCGTCAGTAGCGATTTCTTCAGGTCGCGTTTGGCCTGCTCGAGCATGGTCACCTCCTCGGTCGGTCTGAACTCCGGCCAGAGAATTTTGGCGAGATCGCGACTGGACCTGACGTTGATCAACCTCGATTTGCTTTGTACGGCCTCCATCGAGAGCATTATATATGTATATATATATAATTATATATACGTATATATAATGCTCTGTCGGCCGCTGGACGCCGTGTGTAATATAAAAGAGATATCTATATATATATAAGCGGAATTTTGCGGGTACAATATATATATTGATTGTCGCGCAAGAGTGGTTTAGTGAACGAACGTATTCAAGCGAATCTGTCACACGTACATACACATGCGCGCATACACGTTCACCAACTTCTAAATATACATACATACATGCATGCATGCATACATACATACATACATATATACTATACATATATATATATATATATATATATATATATATATATATATATATATATATAGAATGTAAGCTACTTTTGACAATATTAGATTGTTATATTAGTCTATATATGTGGTGAGAATTCTGAGATAAGAGATTTAGTTATAGAGTTCGAAATATAGCTTATAATATAGTTGTAATTATAGAAACGAAGTGTAATTGAAATATTTTTCTTTTGTTTGATTTATCTGACTTGTAAAATCTGAAATATTTACTATTTTAGTCAAATATGCTTTTACCAGAGGACCAGGCGAATTTACACTAAAATAACTAATAACAATAATAAATGTAGACTTAATTACAGAATTTTTGAAAAAAAGTAAGTAAACGATCGAACACTCAGGACTGTATTACGATTATGATGCGAATTATTCTTTATGCTTTTCTTTATATTTACTTTATGTTACTTTAATAAATAATATTTGTATTAATAATATTTAGAAAATATAAAATTTAATTACTAATTAAAATTATTTAGTTAAATCTATATATAATAAATATTTATGTATAAGGTCTTTATCCATTCTGATAGAAATTCCTCTATTTTTTATAGTGTAAAAAGTAGTTAGAAGGCAGCATATAGAATTAATGGTCATAGCTAAAGACTAGGTAAATCTTAGATAAAAAAAATTGAAGAAATCAACAACTATTTAGTATTTCTACCAGGGATATTTTAGGTTTTACATTATAAGAAAGCGAGGGCCCGAGTAATAGTAAGGCCCAGGGTTTCAGCACGCCTCCCCCCCTTTTTAATCCGGGCCTATGTATATATATATATAGTAATATTAAATATGTACACGATTAAATTTCAGAACATGTTTATTATATATATTAGACGAGTCTTTTTACAATAATGTTCTAATCGGACGTAAGGGTAGATATACACGACGCACGGCTACTATCGGTCTCGTATAGCATTGCGGGGCAAACTGATATGAAACTGCTTTTCTGCGTTTCAAACGGTATTTATATATAGAATTAGTAGAGTATAATGTAAGTTGGTCAATTAATTTTTATAATTATTAAATGTCAAGAAGCCAACAGCGTGACACTGATCGTTGATGCTTATAATTCAATATGGATTAATAAATAATTAATAAAAAGTTATGTATTTATTTATTAATCAGTCTATATTTTAATGTGATACGTAAAACATGTTACCCATAAATTATTATATAACGAAATTATTACACTAAGAAAAAGTACTTTACTTAGTAACAGAATTTAATAAAGCACATTGCCAAAATACAATTATTTGAAATCCTTGTTACGAACAAATATGAATGTGAGTTAAAATTAAATAATTATTTACTATTATCGAATATTAAATATCTATTAAATACCATTTTACATTTTTATATAAACCGAGTTTATTGGTTCTACAAAATAATTATTTGAAAAAGAAAATAATTTGTAAATAATTAGATAATGAATACATCATTCATAAATTAAATTAAATGTATCTTTTTAAAATACAATCGATATTTATTAGTTTTTTACAATTTAAATAAAATAAGCAACTAATGGTCTTATTCTCATAGTTTATTATAAAATTATTTGAAAATTCTTATAGAATTATAGCTTCTTAATATTTATATTTATTGAAATGTAATAAATGATTTTTCTCAATCTAAATTATATGTCAAAAAATATGATAACAATTCGAATTTTAAAATATGCACTAATTATAGAAAGAGTTATTTTATACATTGAAAAGAAGTTTATAAAAAAAGTTTTATAAAAATAACAATTGATATAATGCTAACTTGTAGTAAAATTGAAGAAAACCAGTTTAGCATTTCTTTGTTTATATCATTGTGTGTGTGAGAATGTATGTGCTGTACGAGTTATTTTAATTGTTTTACCAAAAATTTCTCTGAAGTTTAACCAAACAAAAATGATCAAATCAAATATGAAATACCGTTAATGTATCAACAGTTGACTAAAAATACTTGCATATACAGTATGGACTCAGTGCCATTATCTGTGTATTAAATTTTTTGCAAGATAAATTATATACTGGCATTCATGCATATTATTTGTTGCAGCACACGTCGCAGGAACGTGTAACTCTCGGTTTAAACGATACATATATAACGCTGTACTCCACCTCTTCCTCGAGGAAATATGTATGTGTATATATATATATATATATATATATATATATATATATATATTTATATATACTTGTGCACTGAGAAACACACACACACAACGCGCGCACGCACACACACTCACTCACTCACACACACATCAATATTCCATACCAATATTCCAAGTGCAGAAGTTTTTATTGGCAAGCAATAATAATTATATTCATATAGTTTTGCTTTGTGTACATTATCAAATTATTATAATTTATCGTACAATTTAGTATATTGCAGTAACAAGTAAGTATATTATATGATATACCGAGCGGAACAATTTACGTTGGAATAATAGCCATCGGTGCGCTATTGTAAGAACGGTATATATTCACTGTTATTAATATTTTTCGTTTATGTCTCTATAAATAACTTTTCATATATCGGAAAATTCATTGTATATGATAATTATTTTAATAAAATTGATCGAACTGCTTGAAATATATCTTAATTTTTCATTAATACATTACATGAATTTTAGATGTTGTAATATTTACAATTAAGATAGTAATAAATTATAAACAGAATGTACTTGGTCGATGATTACTTTTATTTTTTTGAATGGGATTTTTATCGGATGTTATTGTCGTCTTCTAATAATGATCCTTTTTTTGTTATTGTAAAATTGGATATGATTACAGTATTCTATTATGTAGATTTTTTACTCGTACTTTTATTTTCTTCAAATTTAATCAATGGATAATATATATTATTCGTTATTGGTTCTATCAGAATGTAGCGGATCCCAATAGAGCGTAAATCCAATTAACTTTGAATTAGCTGTATCAGTGTAAAAGGAAGTTATCCGTCAATTATTTTCAAAATTACACGTCCCTCGCAGAAAAGTAAAAAATACTTTTTACACCTGCTCGAACGGGTTACGTTAAAGGTTCGATTTTTTGTTATTGCGTCACTATATAAATTTGATTTTGATGAAATTAAAAGGAGATTGCAATCTTAATGCAAGCGCGGGATTGATATAGATTTACGAAAGTGCAGATCATCGATCAAATCTCTTTTCTCCCACCAAGAGATATGATCGCTAGGAGAGATATATAATGCGTATTATAAAGCGAATAAACATCTTGTAGGTCGATGATATTTTCTAGATTAATTATAACAGAATTTACCATTTATTATGGTATATTTTATTCAAGAATTTGACTCTTCCTCTTCTATTTAGAATTGCATCGACTTAATTAACGTTATAATTTGTCGTCAATACAAAGTAATTCATTATGCCCTCGACGATTCGATGAAAAAGCGATTTATTAGTTTCACCGCGCAAGTTTTTAACCAAAATTAATGACTTTCAGAGATGTAAAATAAAGTGAAACAAAAAAAAAAAAAAAAATAAAAAAAATCCTTCTCTTCTCCCGGAGTACAATGCAATTTAAATTCATGCACTATACGTACATACGGTCGCGGGATGGATATTTCAATGGGAATTATATAAGGTCGATAAATGAAGGCAAAAAAGGAAATCTGTAAAAGGTACCTTTAATTTATTTTATACATAATACAAACTAAGGTTGTCCTTCGTCTTATCCGAAGGCGCTCAGACACGCGTCGCTTAAGTCTAAAATAAAATAATTATAATAGTACGATTCATTCCTTGTATCCTGTCAGTCGGGGTTGCGTCTTATATAGTCTACACGTCTCTTTCTCTCTTGCTTTCTCTCTCGCGCACTCTCTCGCTCTCTCGCTCTCTCTCTCTCTCTCTTTCTCTCTTGCTCTCTCTCTCTCTCTCTGGTCATCCGCCGCTAGCTGCAACAGAATAAGAGAAAAAAAGGACGTTCGATTATTAAGGGGAGAAGAGTCGATGGATTTATTATATATATGTATATATATGTATATGTACGTATGCGTTAATTTGCAAAAAAAAAAAAAAAAAAATGAAAAACAGAACGAAAACAGCAAAAAACAGAGTAATGCAAAAAAAAAAATCCCGCCATTCAGGACCAGTTACTGCCACTCTCGTTTTACTCTCTTCCTTCCTCCTTCCCCCTCTCACTCTTGCGAGGCTAATGAATCACTGACACTGCAAAAGGATAATAATAACGCCGTCGCGGCCGCCGAGCTTTGTGCTCGCTCGCGGTTAATATAGGATCGCGCACCTGCCTCCGATATTATCATCATGTATATATATATATATATATATATATATATATATATATATATATATATATACAGTAATGGTGGCAGTAGTAAAGGCGAGGCACGGTTAGATGAGGGGGTATAAGGAGGCCCTATAGAACGGTCGGTGAACCCCTTTCCCACCTCCCTCTCCCTCCCCCCTCCTCCCCACCTATTCCTCACCATTTGGCTATCTTGTAGTGTTTGCACGAGTCGGACGGCTTGTCGTAAGCGTAGTCCGTCTGGCAGTTGATCAGCTGGGGCCTCTGGTTCCGGCAGACGACCACGCTGGTGCAGGCCTCGGTCAGCCGATGGACCTCGCCGTTCTCGCAGGGCGCCTTGGCGAATTCCTGGGGAATCGTGTGGATCACCTCCCAGTGATTCACGATCGTCGAGTTGTCGAGGCTGCTCTCCTCCGTCTGGTCGGACTCCTGGGACGTTCGGAAAATACAACAGAGAACAGAGGGGCAAGGGGATGCGCATTATTATGTGATAAATTTAGTTAAATGTCGAGCGGTATTTTACACCGAAAGCTTTGGTCTTGGAGGTTTCAGATGGCTTGGAATGAGACTTTCAAAGAAAAAAGAAGAAAAAAAACAATATGACATCTAATATGGCGGGCGTCAAATATATGACCTATAATTTTAGGGACTTTCGAGATCGATCAGTATGAAAACGACATAGTTCAAAGTAAAAAGATAAGTATAGAACGTCTAAGTGCAATTTTAGTTCCACTATGTGTACCGTATTAAATGGTAGCAAATTCAAATTTCGGCTAAATTACTCAATCGATAGATATTGATAGGTTCCTTCTGTTGTGGATTCAAACTTGGCAAAAGTGTTTTCGAATCCGAATTACTATTCGAGTATAAAAATCGAACAAAATTAGGAGCGCGTATTTGTCACCAGATATCTAAAAAAAAATCTAAATTTTTGATTTTCCGTTTGTGAATAACAAAAAAAAATATTCAAAAAAAAAAATATATATATATATATATATATATGTAAAGCAATTGGCGCGAAATATATAATCCGGGGACGCAAGTAATTCAAGTGTGACATAGGTGTTGCGCCACGATACTCCAAGAGGATTAACATAAGCTTCCTTTCTCCGTTACTGCTGGTCTATACGCATTTTTATATAATATGGAGCAACGCAATCGATTCATCATCAATGAAGCGCGATAGGTATATACATATACATATACATATATATATATATATATATATATATATATATATATATATATGTATGTATGTATGTATGTATGTATTTTTAAAACGAGATCTTAGCCGATGGTAAAAAAGTGAAATTCGAGCCTGAGGGTTTCTTCGATAAGCATCTTTTCGGTTCTTAATTTATGAAAGTAATAAAACAAAACAAAAGAATAATTAAAAAAACCAAATTGACAAGTACATTTATTATCAATATAATTACACATTAATCTCGTGTAATAAAACCAGTCCATCAGTACATACCATCGCACTTTCGAGAAAAGCAAGAAGCTATTAAAAAAAAAAAAAAAAAAACTAATAATAAGACTAAGAATAAATAAAACTCACCTTCTGAGCCTGCAGCTCCTGCTCGAGCTCGGACTGCAGGGCCGCCTGGCGCTGCTGCCAGAACTCGGGCTTCACCCTCAGGGCGAAGGCGCTCGCGTAGGGATTGAGCGGCGACGGCAGCTCCGGCTGTCCCGGCTGATAGGGCGGATTCGGATTCGGCGACTCGGTGCTCGGCGGCAGCGGCGGCGACGTCACCGGCGGCTGGGGCGGCGGGTACTGGGGGTAACCACCCGACGGGGGCTGCTGGGGATAGCCCGATGGCGGCGGCGGCGGCGGCCTCTGGGGGTAGCCGCCCCCTGGGCTGGGCGGTCGCTGGGTCGGCGGCGGCTGGGTGGCCGCCGGGGTTGTGGTGGTGGGGAGGGGGCGGGGCGTCGCCGCGCCCTTGCAGTCCACCTTGCCGGGGTAGTCGCAGATCTGCGTCTCCTGGTGCATGCGCGTGCGGCGCAATGTGAGATTTTAGGCGTGTATGCGCGCGTGTTTATATATCCGTGTGTCTGTGCGCGAGAGAGCGCGTCCGTCTAGCTCGTCATTTTTTCCTTTTCGACATATATCAGGATTGTGTATATCCTGTTTTTGAATTATAAAATTAATCGCGCGCAGCTTCTTTTTTTACCAATTAATAATTTATATCGCATCCCGGCTGGAAACTTCTAATTTCTATTTATAGACATATGAAATTCTGAATTCTTATAATACCCAATGGAAAAAAAACGTTGAAATTCCGATGCATTAAGCAGATCTTAGCTTCCATGGTAACAGCAATAATTATTATCTTTTATGTATCGAGGGCAAATTACTTTTACTATCCTTATCAAAATTTATAACTTTCTTGCTACATTTTTTGTTTCATTCCAGTTCGTGCTTTTTAACTATATCTATATCTATATGTATGTCTATTTAAATATTTTATAGTGAATCCCTATCGACGGCAGAAACTAAAGCGATCCGAATCTATCTGTATAAAAGTTACTTAATTAACAATGCAGAAAAAAATTTCCCTTTTATCGGACGTAAATGCGTAATTTTCAAATAAAATATTTTATCCAACCGAAGCGGAACGTCCAGTCGACGGCCATCGAACTTTCCATCTCAATGGCACGAGCGAATTATTCCGATGTATTTTTGCGCGCAGGCAAGATCGCGAGCGATACTCGAATTAAATATTACTGATGCGTATTTTGATAAGGAGGCGCGCTCGCGTCCAATTTTATGGAAATAGATGGTTCGTATCTCTCTTCTCTCTCTCTCTCTCTCTCTCTCTCTGTCCTCGAGCCTCGCCTACGGCAAGAAAACATTTATTCAATTATATTCTGTTAACCGCCCGTATGACGTCACGCACATCCTCCGTACACCCAACTACTTTCAACAGGTAGATCGTTTTAAACACAAATCCGCTTTTGCGTGTTTTATTGAGGCGCGCTCGGCAATCTCTTTCGAAAAAAATGAAAAAGTAAAGCAGAAACCAGTGCTTTTATAGTATTACGGGCAAGATGACTGATATAATAACAATAATTAATGCATTCTACATTGTCGTGCCTGTCGCGCAAAACCCGAGATCACCTTAACATATGCATACGCACGCGTGTTATACACTTTTGCATATGCACGCATTATGTGTACCAATTTTTTTTCTCTCGATCGCGCAACGATCAATTTTCCTCACGTAATCGCGTAGATGAGGCAGGAGCGTATATAAAACTACTGCATAAAGAATGCGTGCGAATTTCTCGGAAAAACTGCCTCGCTTTCAATTATCTTCCAGCGAAGTTCCCTCCCAGCCCCCTTTCCACGTTCTATTCCTTTTCCTTCTCTCAGATACGTCTTTTTTTTTTGAGCTCGAGCGGAAAGGAATCTTCCTTTTTCTCATCTCTTTCTCTATCTCTCTCCCCCCCCCTCTCTCTCTCTCTCCTTTTTCCACGGACTCGGAAAAAGACCTGAACTGTTGAAAATTACGGTTGTAATACCGGCCTCTGGCGCGCGCGTGCTCGCGCCTGTACGCGGCGAACGCACGAAGTCGTCGTCGTCGTCGTCGTCGTCGTCGTCGTTGCCGCCGGGATAATTAGTTCGTCTGAGAAGTACATGTATAAATATACGCGTGTGTGTACACGAATGTATGCTTACGTCACTGTAGACCAATCCTTCAGGGCAGCTGAACTTGATGGGGTTCCCGTTGACGCAGACGAAAAACTCGGAGCAATTGGTCGCGCTCCTGTATCTGCCGCTCGGGTCGGGGCAGCGCTTCGAGCCGCTCGGCAGGGATGGCTCTGTTACGTGCAGACGTAAGGGGGTGGGGGCAGAAAAATAGGAAGGCGGAGGGGGAGGAGAGAAAAAGCTTGAGTTTGCTGTATAACTGTATATATATATATATATATATATATATATATATATATATATATATATGTATGTGTGTGTATGTGTGTGCGCGCGTGTATGCGCACTATGGGAGGCTTCGGAATTCCTCGGGTTTTGCGCCTTTAGGTGGAGGAGGGAGGGAGATGGGCGCGGGACGAGGGGTGAAGAGCACGAGCGCCTTATAGCGGCAAAACCAGCAGCTCGGCAATTTATGCATTAAATACGTTTTCTTTTCCGCAGAAATTGGCGTTTCGCCACTTTTTGCGGGCTGGCTCAGTCCCCCCGGCGGATTTTTGCATTTTGCGCAGCCGAGGCGATGTGCTCTTACCCCCCCCCCCCGTACTCCTATCTCCCTCGCTGCCTTCCTCCCATCGTGCGCACAACGATACTTTAATTGCGATGGTTCATTTTAACTCAGGCTTCACGCAGTGTTAACGATACAAAATTGCTATGTATAGATTATATATTTTAAAGAGAGCATACTGTGCCCAGTGTCTTCTCACTGCAATAATATTAACTTTATACATATATAAATAGATTTTATTCATATAAATACTTCACATTCTTATGAATGTTAATGTATGTTTGAAAAAATTAAGCAAACGTTCAATTATGTTTATGTATAAATTGGAACACACTGCAAATTGGACATTTATTACTTAATTATAATGAATTTAAACATTGGAATCTTGGAAATGCGATTTTTAACATAGATATTATTCAAATTAATTAATTTATTTATATATTTATAAATACTAATAATGATAATATACGTGGACGAGAATAAAAATATTAAATTATAAATAATATATTTTTCGACCAGGAATATTTTAATTTTTTGAAAGAAATTCTAAATATTTTAAATTTATTTTCAAAATGTCTTTCAAAATGCTACATTATAAAACTAGTGCGTAAAGTAGGCATTCAGCACATATAGGTAAAGCTTGTTTCTCGACCAAAGTGTAATTTACAAGAGTGCAAGCTAATCATGTAGAATTCGTTTAAGTTACGCACTTGTTGTAGTTATGATTTTAGAATGAGTTTTCTCATTTCATGATGAAAAATATAGTCTAATATCAGTGCGTAGCTTGATATTTACCTCGGGGGCTAATTGCCTCACGAGACATATCATAAATTTTTTCACTCGTGTTGAAATGTATTATTTTATAAACTGGGGGGACAAAACGAGATTCTCGTTTTTGCGTGAAATTCATAATTATACGGCTCGAGAATCTTGCCGGTCATTGAGCGATGCACTTCGCCTAATAGCTCTAACACACTATAAATAGTGCGTTAAAGCTAATTTTACACATGGCTTTATATAAAATTATATTTTACACATAGTGAAAATATCTGGGAAATTTCAGTATTTAGGATTAACATTTTCTTACATGTCCTTACCGAGCGTTCAAATAAAAACTTTCGTTGCGACATTGCCGCGGATGTAAATCAATACAAAGAAATGTAAAACTCACTTGGCGTCGGCTTTCCCCGATTGCCGCACTTGACGTTGTAATCGAAGTCGCAGTACTGCTTCTTCTCGTTGAACAGCAGGCCGGCCGGGCACTGCTGCTCCACCACCGTCTCGTCCCAGCAGTTCAGATAGTGGGCGCAGCTCTTGGGACTGGGGAATTGGCCCCGATCGCCGAGGCAGCCCGGTGGCCGCTGGGGCTTTGGCTTGCCAGCCGGCGGCCTCGGGATCTCGTTCTCGGACGGATTGGCCGGCGGGCCCGGCGGCGGCGGCGGCGGCGGCGGCTCGGTGACCGGGGCGCCGCCGCCCGGCGCGCCACCCTGCCCGGGATAGCCGCCCTGGCCGGGATAGCCGCCGTAGCCGCCCTGGGGCTGGTAGTACTGGCGCGACTCGATGGACTGGCTGGGGGGCACGGCGGGCGCGTTGGCCGAGGTGTCGGGGCTCGGCTCCAGGTCCCAGGGCGTGTAGGTCGGGTTCGAGGAGCTCGAGGGCAGCGCTCCTAGAAAGTGAGATGAGTCGAATTTTTTTATTATCTTTTTTTTATCTTCTATAGCTGGATGTTCATCTATTAACGAGTACAGAAGATCGTTTGGTCAAGGAGTTTTGGCTTAGTATAACGGCGAATGAAAATTGAGCGCAGAAACAAATGAGACACCATGCATATTATAGTCCGAAGATCAGTCTTCTCGATGGTGGCCATAAGAAAAATCTAATTTACTGTTTTAAAAGTCAGTTTTAAATTGAAACAAACCTACACAAATTATCGCTTGTAATGGTTTTTTTGTTGTTGAAATTTCATTGATATTTCATTATGCCTTCATCTTCAAATCTTCACATAGGTCGTGCAGCCTACACGAAATACTCCTTTTAAGGATATTGAAAATTTTCATTTTTGATTTACAAATTTAAAATCACTGAAATGTTTTTATATTAATTTTAAGAATTTTTTTACTAGTGACACAAAATTTCGAACATAAAATGTTTTCAGCTTAATTTGATCATTCTGAAAATATTTCTAAAAAAAATTTTTGTACTAGACTTTTAAACCTGTGTTACTAGAAAACCATTAATTTTTAGAACAAAATTGTGAGATTGACAAATGTTTAATGTAAGTCAAATGATACAATATAATTAGTTATTCCTATAAAAAATTGTCCTTTTTTTGGATTTTGTAATTTTTAAAACAAATATTTATCTATTCAAAACATTGTGAAAAAAAGTTTTAATACATTCATTGGTTGATGCTCGGCATTTTATGATTTTATAAATATTTTTCTAAAGTTAATTAGTTCGAAAAATTTCTAAATTTTAACACAAGAAAATTAGTTTTGATCACCATTTTGAATTCACGAAAATGAATATCCTCGACAAGACGTTTTCAAATTGAACATCGGTGGTACGATTATTTATGAGTTTTAAGATGATTGCATAATGAATAATGTATTAAATTTGGACTAAAAAAAAAAAAAATGTAAAGTCGACAAATTGAGTTCATCAAATTCAAACTGAGTTTTGAAATAATAAATTACGTTTCTCGAATACTGCATATTCATTACTGATTACAACAATTTTCGAACTATCACCTACATGGTGACGCATTGCTTTCTCAGATGAATTCGTAATCGTCCTAGCTTTACGAATCTAAATTTTAATCCAAAGCATAACGCAATTTTTATTCGATCTCGAAACACATTTGATTTAAGCTCCTGTTGGCATTATGCTATTGAAATTTACTTAAAAAAATTACTTAAATTAGATTTTTTTCCCCGGGATTGTTGAGCATATACGTAAGGTATATCATTTCAGTAAATAGTATAAATTTTCGATAATTTATGGAACAAATATTTGATTCAGTAATACGACAAAATTTTTTCGTTATAACAAAATTATAAAAAATAAATACAAAGTTTTTAATATTTCTGCTATTTGATTCAAATAAATTAAAAAATATCATACAGATACAAGTTCTTTCCGCACTAAAAAATTATTTCATTTCTATCACATATAACACTGATACTCGCCGAATCGTTTTTTTACTCTGTTAAAATTGCAAGGGATGCTTAATTCTTAAATAAAATAGTCATTCCTTAATATTAAGCAACGAAGAAAATAACTTTTGAAATGGTAACTCCCAACGTTTAACATTTAAATATTTTATAATTTAACAGAAGTAATTGCTTGCAACGAAGATTTTGACCCCGGATAAAAGTAGCTAAAATGACGAATAAATAAATTGCACACAACAATACCGATGTGCCGGCCTATTTAAAATTAAAAATATAATTTTTTTTTCGCGCAGAGCGACGTTTCGTTCTTTTCCATCCGCGCAAGAAAAAAAAACAATGAATTCCTCGTAGCGCCCGTTAAATCCGAAGAAGGAAGAAGAAGAGGTTCGAGGCTCCTTGAGATTAAAATGAAAAAAAAAACACCAAAAAAACACAAAGAAAAACCCAAAAAACAATAGAAATTCCACCCATCGCGCGGGGTATCGTCATCGCCGTCTCGCGCATACGAAAAAAGGTGGGAACGCCAGATCGAGAGAATATATATGTAATATATAATCGCGACACACGCTGTGCGCGCAGACGCTCGTTCGCTCGCTCGTTCGCTCGCGAGAGAGAGAGAAGAGCGAGATAGAGAGAGAGAGAGAGAGAGAGAGAGAGAGAGAGAGAGAGAGAGAGAGAGAGCCGCGCCGGCGATGCGCTTCCGGCATCGTCGGCGAGTAAAATCGCGACGACCGGGCACCGAGCACTCGCGCGGGCTTTTCGTTAAGGGAGGCGGGGATGGAGGGCGTACCCTCC